>JTDE01009020.1:0-17792 GCA_014338405.1 Paragonimus skrjabini miyazakii | reverse complement strand
TCCAGATAATTCCCAACTGCCCCGACCCAATGATTTGCTCTTGTTGCGCTCGAACGTTGGCCTAATAACAGATGAGGTAACATTGCATAAATGCTACACAAAAGGCTGGAGACAAGCTCAACACTTGTGTGTTCTGGAGACGATGGCGGCGTGAGTATCTACCACAATTGCAGATTACACCCAAGTGGTTGAAATCTTCGCGCGATCTTCAGGTAGGAGATGTAGTTCTTCTTCACGAAAAGGCCTCTAGGGGTGTTTGGCTTTATGGTGTGATCACTGAGGTATTTCCTGGCAATGATGGACACGTACGTCAGGTATCAGTAAGAACTGCAGATGGTACTACTGTCAGACGGGACATCAGATCACTTTGTTTTCTGGAAGCGTCCGCAGAGTAACACCAGGTCGCTACGGGTGAGCCAGAAAGTACGGACCCTTCTACTACAGCGGTCGATCACTACTGTCCCTACTGCCACCTCGAGTTTGGAAAACCAGCTGCTTTTCGTGGCCCAGTGTTGATTTTGTTAAGGTCTGTTGCATTATTTTGAGATTGCTGTGCTTTGCTTGATTAGTGTTAAAGGGTGGCCCTACCTTTCCTTAATTTTCCTTAAGAACGAACAATATTGACCATTCTCCTTCTTACACCGGCTACTGTAACCGTTTCCCTTACTCTCATTCAGTCAGAGCCTTGTGTAATTTAAATGTCAAAATAAGACATTCTTCTTCCATATTCTTTCTTAAATAACTTATAATTCTTATCATTTATCGATGCGTGAACAGTCATTTTGCTCCAACCCAACCAATTACCATTTGTTTGAGTGAACTCGATTCGGTTTCATCGTCCTCTATTACTGAGCGGTGCCTAGTTGTCAGATTTGTTGTACAGGCACATTCTTTGTTCATTTTCTGAAGATATTTCACATTCGAGGTGAGATATTTAGTTTCATGTATATTGATTCAATTAGTACCGTATTAAATCCAGTTTTTACGAGCGTCCTCTCATTAACCGTTTCGAAGGTAGATTATCTTCCTTGCCGTTGGATATTGAGATAGGCATATTTGGACCAACAGATTACGCGTCACTCGTTGTGAACTAGAATCGTTTGCGAATGATTCAATAGATAGCAATTCAGCCGCTTGCTCAAAAACACGTCCGTTAGATACTGAACCACTGGCCATCGCCTGTTTGGCCGACTTTTGCAGGGCGCTGCAGCTAAGGGTACGAAGTGTTGGTTCGAAATAGCGGTAATTTTCTTGCTGTTATAACGTACTGGTCATCGGGGGAATCTGTTCGGTTGAGCAGAGTTCGGTTGTTGAGAATCTTCTCAATCTCGAGGAGCGTGGTGTACAAAATTTCGTTAGACGCTGGTTGCTCCCGTAATCTCACTAAGAGGATCCGTTTTATTGCTCAGCTGCTCCATTCCCACACTTCCCTTCGGTGACTCGCCTTTGGTGGTTTGAACTTTCAATCATAACTGTAAGCTATGAAGGCGTTGGATACCCCTTCCTCATTCCACGTCCGCAACAGTTCCTTGACATCCTCGAACGCTTCCGTAAAATCCATCCCGTTGTCACTCTGTAATCTTCATGGGCAGCCCCGTCCAGCAACAAACCGGCTTAGGGCACATAAGAATGAGTCAGTATCCAACGAGAGCATCACCGCAATGTGCATCGCCATGGTACGCTTTACCATTCTGCGTCACTGCTTAACACAAATAGAATCAAAATAATCAACTTCGGTGGTGGTGAATAAGTATATCTCTGTCTCGGTTCGATCGGCAGTTGGCGGAGCTGTGGCTTGCTGATATAGTTGGGTGAACCATCGGTGGCACTGACAACGGTCACATAAAACACCACTGATCGTCCAGTTGGCAATAGTTATCATGCATCCTGGTCGTATGGCTGACAGAACGTAACCTCCTATTAATAATGATTTTATGATAGCAACGAATTAACTATCGGGTAACGGAGTGCTATGCAGGTAGAATAATCAGATGCCTCATATCGTAACGTATAGGAGCTTGCTGCAATCACTCACCTATACGTAAGATACTATTGAAGTGGGCTGCGACCACCACGGGGAGCTTTCTTAATTGATTTGGGACGTGCCTTTGTTGGCTGTTTGCTGCAACAATGGGGTTGAAGTTTATTCAACTCTGAATGAAATACTTGTTGTTGTACTAGCCTACGTGTATCATATGGTACTCCGTCAAGCTCCGAAGCGGTTGGTTCATCTGTACCGACCATCTGTCCTTTTTTGGACCCAAACTGCTTTTATTTGAGGCGCTATACAACCGTTCGTAGTAGGTTGTTCCACGATGTGACGCCCTCAAATTTTCATGTAAACGAATGTGAATGGTCAAGAGTTAAGATAGTGGCGGTATTGTAACCACGTTCAGTATCTTCTACCCTGTCCGGTTCAGTTCCAACAGAACATGGCTATTTACTCTTCTTACCGCGTAGGAATTTAGGACCATATAACCATCGGTCCAATGTCCTAGGTTTGTGGGTATAGATGCCGATCGATACAAGACCTGTTGGATTGCGTTTGGTGCCAACGTAACACCACCGTTCTGGTCGAGGGGCTCCGTGAATTGCAGCCAACCGATCAGCAAAGGTGCTCTGAAATCGCTTGGACAAATTTAACACACCGCGAGAAATGATCATCCAGTCAGTCCAAAACGTAGTAGATTCAGTTGGCAATTCCAACTCGCGCTCTATCTGCCAGCCTAGTTTAACGGCAACAGCAGCTGCCGCCAACTTCATCCAAGGAAGACTTGTCAAGCGAATCGGAGCCACTCGAACCTTCGCGAGTGTCAGTGAGCGGTGTCTGATTTAAAAATTGTCGGACATCAGGAAATAAGCGACTGCACTATTTCGTGTCTCGGAGGCGTAGCTGGAGATATGCAGCTGGAACTCAGTACAGCGCTACGCCCCGTTAGGTTTAATGCACCTTTGCAAACAAAACTGGTTGAGGTATTGTAGTGCCGCTATCCAATTTTCCACAAATCTGGTTCTTCACCTTCAACAAGATCGTCCCATGACGTGTGCAGCCTACATAATCATTGGAGTATTCACCGGCCAATAAGTGTGACAGATGCAATGTACATCAGTGGACCGTAGATCGAGTGAACAGCTTCTCCACCGGTCGCACATTGAACTTGTAAGAACCATCCGTGAATTCTCACCTCGGCCCCAGTGCCCTCTGCCCATTGGGTTCGCCGAGGTTAACTGGTCGCGTTAACACCGTGTGTTCCGATTTTTGTAGCAGTGATGATAGATTCTCATCGTTACTTGTCCACTTCACGAGGTTGGACCGCCTCTCGCCAATAGGGTCTCTAACTGACTGGTGGAGTCTATATGGTTATCATCGGTCGTTTTACTGAATAGCCAATGGTCTACCTTAAAGCTATTCTGTGCTATCCGCAGAATATCCGCATCGTGAGGTTTGGTGTTCTCCGAAATGCTCCTTCTCAAAGCAAACCTAGTGCAATTGGGAGACGAATCTACACCGAGTAGATGAATGCACAGGTGGTATTCTGTCAGAAGGCCTTGCACCTCAGCGTTCGTCCACCGAATAAATCTTAGCCTATTGCGGTGTTTATCTGGCACAAAGATGAAACATCGCTTCGAAGTCTGCCATAACTGCAATATTCTTTTTTCAGAATCGCAATAATACTCTGGTCAAGGAATTTTTGGATCCGGCCGCGATAGCAGCTGGTCATTCAGGGATTTGCCTGCTTACTTTGCTGCGCAGTCGAAGACAATTAGAAACTTCTCTGGCTTAGTGAGATGGGGAACGGAACGGTGAAGTAGATAATATCTACAGCCGGCTGTCTTGTTCTCAGGAGTTAAAGTGACATGGTCCCGACTGATATACTCACCCGTTACGTGAAACCAGTACTGCGCCAGATCACTACATCTCATGAGGCGTTGTCGTAGAATGTGCAGGCGTTTCAGAATGATAGACCTGTTATCACGTGTCATTAGGATCCAAGACGCAAATGAAGAGCTAACTCGTGATGACAATCAGTTAAACGTATTGCAGTCCTCATCTTCCAGGTAGCCTGAAAATCATCCATAGACACTTCCTTTTCCTTCACGAAGCCCGCGCCGATGAAGTTTTGTTGACACAATCCTTCCTGGTTATCTTGCAACGTGTCAATAATTATGAAGTTCACTGCCATCCGTGCGTTGACTTATCTGCCAACAGGGCCTGTCAACATCCACTCCAGGACTGTCTTAATCGCGTATGATACCTGCCTCTTTCCATTTCGTTGAACAATGGCACAGTGTGCTTCTGAAGCGCCACATCCGATCAATACACCGATGTTGGAGCTGGAGTGTGTGCCAAACGATGTAACCCGTAGATGCGGTCATTAAAGTAACTATTGACAATGCGGACGAAATGTACGTAACTTAAGCGACGTGATCACTGACCATACTTACTCAATGTAAATGACTGTCTTAGAATTAATGGAAGCAACATCGAACAGGTCGGCTACTGATTCAAACATAATCTTTCTGTTGACCGTGCACAATCTGAGCTGTCTCCGACCTCCGCGCGCTCCAAGCCTGGCGACTGCCGACTCATCGATATGGGCAAAATCTGACCCGTTGTCTAGAAACGCACACGTCTGAACGATATTCTTTCCATAACGTACAGTAACAGGAACGATGGCCAAAGCAACCTGGGGTCTCTCTGTAGATGGCTGAGGTGTATCATGCGGGTGAAATCCAACAGCATGGTGGTTAGTGACGATGGATGCTTCTACAACGACAGTAACAGGTGAATCGTAGTGTAGTAGGCGGTGATGTTGCGGTCCAAACGGATGTTACAGGCGTTATGCTTAATGGTTTATGATGACTGTTTAAACCCTTTTGACAAGAATGTGCGTTGTTACTAAATCTAACCCCACAAGTTGTTTTATTCCAAACAATGAAAGTCTTGCTGTAGATAAGTGCAAACTTATTGTTTTATGAACTTTTGTTGAAATCACAGTGGGTCCGTTGTTCTAAGATATATACAGGAAGTTGCGTCTTGACCGAAAAACAAACGCTGTACTGAAGGTGCTTGAGTGTAGTGATCCAGGAGCGTGAGGTTTACCTTTAACCCTGGCAATCAAAGTGAACCATCACCGATATATTAATGTACTAATTGGTGTTACCAGGACATCCACCATCTGCAGTGCATTCTGTATCTAATGGACGCGGACGGCGAAACTATGCTTTTACGTGATATGCACACCTTGGATCTATGACTCTTGAGGCTTGCCGTATCAGTGATAAAGAAAAAAGTCCGTCGAGGTGATTTGGGCAGCACGGGATTTTACGTCTGTATAAGGTTACTTTTCAAACGACCAATGGCTAGGGGAATAGTTCTAGCCTGTAATGACGGTCATTGCACGACAAAGGAGACAGAACGTCAACTCTTTTAGTACCCATTTTCTAAATAGTCCTTAAAAAAGGGTGCGCTTCTCTTCCGATGCAGCGCACATACTTCAGGTTTGTCTGCCAGCAATGGCCTTACCATTGCACTACAAATGCGTGAAACCGCATTGCTTAGGAAAATCCCAGGAAACCTACAAAGCATTACCGGTCCCTAATTGATTTCTTTTGTCAGCAACATAACGGTGATCTAAAGCAGAGTTCCAGTCTGACAGTGGCACCCAGGTCGCGCACATGCTGAGCGACGGCTAGGGTACCGCCATCGATGTATCGTATACTAGTACTGTGATGACGAGTGTGCACAGCCTTTGCTTGGTCGTGTTAAAAGGCAAACGATTTTCTTTTGACCATGGACGTAGAGCATCGAGACTTCGTTGGAGGTCTTTCTCATCTTCAAGATTGCGGAAAATGTTCCGCGGCTCTATGTGCTTCGCCACCGTACATAACAACAGGAAAGTTATAACCGGAGGCTCTCTGACGTACTCTAAGAACACCTGGGGACTCAGCACAGCTTTGTATCGTGCCAGTTGTGACGACGAATGTCCTGGTTAGCTCAACAATGACTCTAAGTGTGCACGTGTGACAAAGTATGTTTCAGTTGTATACGCGGGTCCAGTTTGTTCAGTTTGTCCCGCAGGACGTTGCAATCAAATTTATCAAGCGCTTTCGTTAAATCCAAAAGCACAGTATCAACTGGGAGGCGTTTCTCGGCAGGCTTTTTTCAGAAGTCAGCTGCAACCAACGGGCTGGTCTGGGGTGATTGACTGTTCCTGAAGCCGTGCTGCTCTGGTGCACAGAATCAAACCCTTACAAAATCGTCCACCATGCCCTTAATTGATATTGATATGTTTGTTACCGGGGTAATTGGTCTGAAGTTGCTGGCTAATGTTCTTTCCACGCTCCTGTAGATATGGGAGATGTTGCCATGCACCCAAGTGGCTGGAATACAGCCATTAATATGTGTGTAGGGACAAGCAAACAAGCGGTGTGGCAGCTCGTCCGCACATTCCTTTGGCATAAGTGTAGGTACTTCATCGAGCCCCGGTGATTTATCCGCGGAAAGCAGGAGTAATTCGATGTGTATGTTAGCCGGGGTGAAATCATTAAACGTATCCGAAGGACGATTAAAACTGAAATATGTAGTGCACGATTCCGTCTTGGCCCAGTTGCAGAAGACAGATGCATATTCAACACGAACTATCTCTAGTGCTTCAATATTAGAAGTTAACCATCCTGAAGATTCTACAAGAAATGATACAGTGAATTTCGGCCTGGTCAAGGAAACAATGTGCCCGAAGAATCCTTCAGGACAGTCAGCTATGTACTATGCACGTGTTGATCGATGAACCCTGCTGTTAGTAATTAAGGCTACTGGACGCTGGAGGGGTAGGTATCGCCGGTGAATAGTCCTGTCTATACTGGTACGAACAATCTATACATCTTTTTTGGACACGTGCCTTAATGATCCCATTATATTTGCGCGCCAGCCCGGTGTCCTGGGAACGTCTCCTACCTAGTGGAATCAAACGTTTTTGGGCCATCAATCGGTTGTCGGGAAGGCATACGCTATCAGATCGCTACGACAATCCAATCTCACACCGAACATGCGAGAGCGTCACAAAAGACTCAACAATACGGAAAGCTCGCTGATCATCATAGGAGTTAGATACTTCATCAGGTAATCTGAGTTCGACAACCTCTATGTCGAGCATGCGCTGAACCAATCGCTCTGTCTCGTCATCCTTTAAACAGTGAACTTCGGCTCTACTGTTCGTCAACAGTGGCATGAGTTCTCACAAAGTTCAACCCAAGATGGTATTCATGGCACACAGCTGGCGGCTGTTTTCTGCCTCCTGATCTATTACCTAGTGCGATTCCGACATATCGCTGCCCGACAGTAAGCCGACTTTACCTACCACCAACAAAATGAAAGGCATAACGGTCAGATGAGGCCGAAGCCGAATGTCCTTCCCGGATATGATGTCCTCACGTCCAACCAGAATACCTCTGACAGTAAAGCCCTTGTCAACCTTGACCCTACTTTCATCGTCTAATGAATCAACTTTCAAATTGAGCTCTTAACATTTAATGGAATCTGTTGCGTTTAATGTACGGATGTCGAATGTTATCTCACATGCTGGGGGCCTAGCTGTTCAGCTAAAGACTCACCTGAGATTGGCATCGCAGTTACAATCTAGAAAGGCATGCGTTTCAACCGTCCCCGCTACCTCAGTTAATCTGACTGGCACTAATATAAGATGAACCCCTCCAACATGCAAATAAGTAGCCCCACAACTTGACCCCTTCACGTTGAATTCAGACCCCAAGGCGCCGGGCCTGTGTGCATCGGATTATTACGTCACCCTCCACAACGTAGCCATGAACACTGTGCACAAACTCTGAGATACTTGGCTGCGCGGTTTGACAAGAGTCAAACAAAGCATCGACTATAATTCTTCAGAATCACACGCTATTCATCTAATGATACGTGTACAACCCGTCGGCAAGCCTTGATCGACACCACATACTGCAAATTGGTGCAGCTTATTTAACGTTCTGAAGACGGCTGACACTCGAGATCGGAAAATCCCTCCGGAAGCGCGCAGCTTCGTTTGCGCTGATGCAGCCCTGCCTTGGTCGGGCGATGAGTTGGCCATGCGGATTGGCAGGGACCGAAATTTGTCTCACCATAAATTCAAACAGATCGTCCAAAAGAGGCTTCCGACCAGTGTCTACGACAACATCAGCTACTTACACTCACTCTTCTTTCATAGGGAAAAGTTTGCCCACGGCAAGCGAGAGTTCGATCGGGCTATTTAACACGGACGGGTAGTTTAGGCGGGACAACTTCAGCCGACGCCTCTTCATCTGAGTGGATAAACGATAGATGCCGTCAGTTCCTCCCATGGCGAGCATCGGACTGTCTAAGATGTCTGCAGTGATAGCTGGAACAACTTCAGCAGACCTTACAGAGCACTGCTTCGGTAGTTCGGTTGTCCGAGTAAATACTACATCGCTGGGCAGTAATGTGCGTTGTACGACAGTTGCCTTAGGTCAACTTTTGCATTAATAAATTAGGCAGAAAAACCTCTGCCGTTGGTAATTCACTCTGCTGGCAACGTTAAGCAGGAAGCTTCGCACGAGGCCGTTGAATTTCAAAGGTGACCCTTCAAGGGATTCCAACTCGATCTTTGGCGGGCCCTCACTGATAATTGAGTTACGCATACATTCCTCTAGAGAACTTCCATGAAACCCATAAACAAGAGAATCGTATTAGAGGATAACATATTTACTGTATAACTGTCCTCCCAGATGGTCCTTCAAGCTTACTAAGTGCAGACCCTCCCTTTAAATTCCTGTGAAATACCGGCTGCCTTCATGAGCGCAAACTTCTTCTTTGTACGAGTCTGTTCTTTGAGAATGATATCATTCATCATCAAACGTTGTTCAGGCAAACAGTGCGTTATATCTGGAGCCGTGCTACGGGGTTCAGATACACATTGTCTTCTCCAATGGGGTTGCTATCATTGCAAAAGATTACTCTGCGCATGGTCTCTGCCTAGCTGTAAAGGCCTCAAATATACCACAAGCATAAGTAAAAGCAGAAAATTCCCCATTTTCACATATATCCTTGTAAAGAACTCGGAAATCTTCGTAATCAAATAGGCATGGACAAAGAAGGAAATGAGGTGGAAATGTTAGAAGCATTGACGAAGGTCTGATGTTATCGTCAACGTAGGTCGGCAATTATCCACTTCGCAAGATTCGCATTAAAGGCCGTTCAAAAGGCAAAACGGTCCCTTCAGCGCAAATCCTCGATTTTTAAATATTTTTTGAAATTTTAAAATCAAAATTTCAGACAAATTATTTACAGTACATCAATTGTAAATAAGCGGTGTTAATGGAAAAATTGAAACACACCGAATAAGTTCCAAAAGTATTGGTTTGGTAATGCAAAATGTTTCCAACATTTTCGCGAAAATCACCCGTTATTGGCGTTAGCTCAATTTTTCAAGTCTTATAACTGCGACCATTGCCATTCTCAAGATGAAATACGCCATCCTACAGTCTGAGAGTGTTTCATTTTGCGGTATTTTACAGATGTAGTCGAAATGAAAATATATGACCATACATTGTTAGCATTGCATTTCAACAAGGACACTAACACATTTAATAGTGAAACATGTATGACAACATTTCCAGTTTCCTTGTCTATACGATACTTATACTATTTCTCTTTGATAGCAGGATTTCAGGTAGATACTAATCGATGAAACGTTGCTCTTAAAAATGGTTGAAAACGTCGCGGTGCATAAAAATATTCCAGTCAATATGACGACCAACGGAATTGAAGATGATGATTACCATGTACCTCAAACGCTTCAAATACAAGTTTTCCATCACTTCCCGCATGTGTTCGTCCTCCAAGTTGTTCATGGAAAAAGTGGTTCGAAAGGAATAGTTATTAGTGTGAACATATACTGCCTACTCAGACGCCGATCATAACTTAAGTCAGTCGGGTAGAGCGGGTACTAGTGTGACCGCATACTGCATCCTGAGACGTTGATGATAGTCTAAATCAATCGGGTGGAGCAGTTACTAGTGTAAACATGTACTGCATGCTCAGACGTACTTCATAGCTCAAGTGAATCAGGCTGGAATTGCCCCTAGTGTGAACGCATACTGCATGCTGAGACGTTGTAGGTAGCCTAAGCCAACCTGGTGTGTTACAACTGGTCAAACAGATTAATACCCAGTCTGTAGTCACCATCGAAAACCAATCGACAATGAAAAGCAAGAACTCAGCGCGTTGACCCTTGTGTATTAGTATCGACCCTGGAAAATAGAGTACAGAGAAAAGAACTTCAAGCTGACGGGGTACAGAGCAAGTTGTGATTGTAGCCCCGGGACGGATATTACATATGAAATAGCTTGACTAAAACAAAAGTAGTCAAAAAGCCAAGATCATTAAAAATGTTCAAGTGGATGCGACTATCAAAAATATCATTCATTATAGTCGCTACATAGCTCTCCCCAGAAGGCTAGTACGCACTACACAAGCCTTCGTTACTCCACAGAGAGAGGGACAAAATATAGATATCATGTCTTCCTAATTGATCACAGTTACAGGGTGGTACACACGATGAATAATGACATGGGATGGAAAACGTCAAGAATTCAGGGGAGGGCTAGTTGGAAAAATGGCAGCTGCGCTGTTAGTTTTTGTTATTTAGACTTCGGTGAGTTTCTTCTCTATCGCAGCGGGCTGCCCAACCCTAAAACCTCTTCAGAGAAAGGGGGGTAGGTTAGTCCAATGCCGTACGATAGGTAGCTGGAGTGGTCTCCCCATGCACCTTGTTCGGAGAGTTTGTTAGTAAGAAAACACTGTGAAATACCCGCACGACTGGCGGAAATGGATAACTCACCTTTTCAGCGTTTCCGGTAGACTAAATAGTTTCAAGCCGTCGACTTTGTGGACCCTGCACTTTTGAGTATGACTGCCTTCGTTTTTTTCTTCTTGCGTTCCTCTCTAAATTTGATAAGCTCAAGAAAGAAGTAGGTTAGCACAAAATAATCCTGGTCCAGGACAACGTCGCTTGGGTTGCGGACCTGGTAACGCATGAGATAAAGGCATGATAGTCAAAACAAATTATTTTTGTACTAATGTGCGTATGTTATAAAAAGTCATTTCCGAAAATAAGAAATGTTAACATATTCTGCAAAACGTGCTAGCTTGCGAAGCTCCCTACCGAGCCGATTATGCCTAGAGGTAGAGGGAACAGGGGTTGGGGTTTCGGGAGTTGCAGGGGGTTCCGGGGTCGGAACGCTTTTTGCGGGCACCGGGGATTTCTGGCGAGGAACGTTACTTGGCGACGGGAGTGCGGCTGATTTTTCCTCCAAGAATGCTGGTTTCAGCTTGTCGACAGAGACTAGCTCGCGCCTGCCATTGCGGCTAACGGTGAAGGTTTTCGTGTCTCTTACGAGCACACGATAGGGACCGGTGTATGAGGGTTGTAATGGTAGGCGAAGGTCCTACGTACGAAGGAAAACGTGTGTGCACGAAGAAAGTTTCGCGTGTACATGTACAGCTGATGATTGCTCCCCAGGCTGAGCCGGGCGCAGTTTTCACATGTGGTGCGCCAAATGAGCTGTGTAGCTGCCGTAATCGTACGGTGTTGAAGGTGCGGGTGAGACGAGTTCGCCTGGTAACCTGAGTGTGCAGCCGAAGACAAGATCCGCTGCCGTAGCGTTTAAGTCCTCTTTAAATGTGTTCCGTAGTCCTAACACTACTAGCGGGAGTGTCTCTTTCCAAGAAGGATTAGCATGGGCACTGAGAGCGGCTTTCAGTCGACGATGAAGACGTTTTTCGTGATGCTAGCTCCGTGGTTCGTACACCCAAAGCTTCCCCAGCCTCATATTAACACGGATCGGAAGTCACAGTGAGAAGACGGTGAATCGTACACAAACGGGCTTCAACGCAACGACTAAGGGCGCTAGGGAGCTGGACGTGAGAGAACCTTCAGCACAACCGCACGACAGCCGCCAGAGAGGACGAATGTCAACCGAAATTCCAGTTGACCTTCAGGATTCAAACAAGTGTCAGCTTGGTTGGGCGGCGTTCCCAACGGTAGTAGCTAAAACATTGTTATCCTAGTGAATGTAGCCTGCAATGGTGGAGATGGTGCGGAATCCTTCTACAGCTACGAGTAAAACTGCGATACCTACGCCAACAAACTAACTTTGATGCTGGTGGTTTGCAGTAAATTTACATTCACAAGGCAATGTGAATCAGGGCGGTGGTACTGGCGAGGCAACTCTCACGTCGCAAGGAGTTTAAGATTTTGGGGACGCTGGAGGTGATCTCACTACATCAGCCCCCCCTCCCCTAGAAGGGTGACTAACATAGGTGACCTTCTACCTATGAAGTTTAATCCTGGGCAACGGCTGCTGTCTTGCTGGCCAGCCGCGCGCGAGCCACCCAACCTGAAAACGTCTCCTGAGGACGTGACATGGGGTGTGATTTCTTCACTGCACATGCACAAAGTGCTACGGCGTTCAAGGTTTTCTCCTTGGGCCCAGCAACTGTTGCTATGCTTTGCGTTAGACCTAGAAATAAGGAAAGGTGTAGTACCTGAACGTTAGAGAAAAAAGCAGATACCCACCGTAACGCGTGTCCTGCAGCGCCTGAGGATACGTACAGTTATGTGCAGGTATCTTCTGTGCAAAACGAGTTAGGGAATTGTGCCTACGAAAAACTGTTAGTTGTTGTTCGACAAAAGCAGAAAGTACACATAATCAGTCATCAGCCGTGCAATAAATGTGAAGGAGAAAAAGCAAACTATTCGAGATAGCGCGCGGGAAAATGGACGCGCCTCCCTGGACGAGTTGTAGGTGGAAGAGGGAGTTCATTGAGTGTAGATGCGGAAGGCAACGCTGGGGACACGTCGGAAGTTGAAGTAGGTGGAGACGGCTCGGACGATGTTTGTGTTGTCACATTAGGAGGTGAGTCGGTGAAAGCGGGCTTAGGACGGTCAATCAAGACCGAGAGGTGTTGACCGAAACTGTCGATCACATAAGTTTTTGCAGACCGTTTAATGACACGAAAAGGTCCTTTATACGGTTGTTGTAGCGGTTTCTTGATAGAGTCTGTTCGCCGAAACACGAACTCACAAGTGCTGAGTTCTTTAGGAATATAAGACGAGGATTGCTTAATACGTGTAGCAATTGCTTGTAGTGACCGCATGTAATTAGCTAGTCGGTTAGCACAGTCTTGAGTGTCGACAGCAGCTTTACTTGACGGTTGGAAGAAATCAGCTGGAAGGTTCGAAGGACGACCATAGACGAGTGACGCTGGGGTCGTACTTTCATCCTTGACACAATTGCGAATACCGAGTAGAACTAGGGGTAATGCTTCCATCCAATCCATTTGCTCGTGAACACGTAATGAAGCTTCGAGCTGACGATGGAAACGCTCTACGAGTCCATTCGCTTGAGGGTGATATGCTATGCTATGCACGCCTAACAGCTTGGTCAGTTGTGAAAATAAAGCTGATCCAAATTGCGTACCGCGATCAGCTGTAATCGTCGACGGACAACCGTAACGTGCGACCCAATGCCCGACAAAGGCGCGAGCGACAGATATTGTTGATGGATCTGACAACGGTATGGCTTCTGGCCAGCGAGTGAACCGGTCGATACACGTGAACAGGTAAGTGTAGCCTCGTGAATCAGGGCGGCGATACTGGCGAGGCAACTCTCACGTCGCAAGGAGTCTAAGATTTTGGGGACGTCGAGGGTGATCTCACTTTACGTTCAACCGTCCCATTTGCTGCTGGGTGATTAGCCATAGTGCGAATGTGTTTGCATTCTCGCGTATTCGAGAGGGCTGCGAATTGTCCTTCAAAATGTGGTCGACGATCTGTGGTCACCACTGCTGGACAACCGAATTGGGCCACCCAACGTTCCAGGAAGGCGCTAGCTACCGTTTCTGAAGAGCAGTTAGGTAGCGGTATGGCTGCAGGCCATCTTGTGAAACGGTCAACACACGTCAACAGATAAATAGAGCCATTTGAGTGTGGTAAGTTGGCCCACCAGATCTACGTGCACGTGGTGAAAACGTGCGTCTGGCAAGGGAAAGGTACCAAGGGGGCTCTTTGTATGACGGTGGACTTTGGAACGCTGGCATTGGAGGCAAGAACGGCTTCAATTGCGGACATCGTGGTCTACATTAGGCCATACGAAACGTTCAGTGACAAGTTTTACCGAAGCGCGTATGCCAGGATGAGACAGATTGTGCAGTGTATCGAACACTGTGCGGCGGAAGTATGCGGGCACTAAAGGGCGAGGTGTGCCCTGGGGAGTGTTGCAGAGGATTCTTCTCTCTGACGATGTCAGAGGTATGGGTTGGATTGTGAGAGACCTCTTTTGACGAAGATGCTCAATCTCAGGTTCGGTGGATTGTGCAGCAGCCATGGCTGCCAAATCGATGACATTGTCAGCAGCTGTGCTGAGGTTATGGACGCGTGAAAGAGCGTCCGCGACAGTGCTGTCGGTATCTAAGACATGACGTATATCAGTCGTAAACTGAGAGATATAGTCCAGGTGCCTAACTTCCATTGGGGAATGCCTGCCGGATGAAACGTTCAGAGAATAAATTAACGGTTTGCGGTCAGCACAAACTGTGAAGGTCCTGCCTTCTACCGAATGCCGGAAGTGGCGGATGCCTAAATAGATTGTCAGTAACTCTCTACTAAACGTGCTGTAGCAAGATTCCGCTGGTTGTAAGCGTTTGGAGAAGAAAGCTAAAGGTTCCCACTGCTTACCAACGAATTGCTATAAAACAGCGCCGGCAGCTATGTCGGAAGCGTCGGTTACGATTGACAGTGGTGCGTTCGGATCAGGATGAGCAAGGAGAGCTAAGTCGGCGACCGCATCCTTGAGCTCAATGAACGCAGTGCGTGCAGCCTCGGTGAACTGAAATTTGCGTTCACCTCCACAGAGAAGATCCGTCATTGGCTGCATTATGTGCGCACAACGAGGAATGAAACGTCGGTTGTAGTTGACCAGACCACTAATACGACGAAGCTGCTTAAAAGAATTTGGCTCGAGGTATTGACGGATGGCTTTCACCTTATCCATGAGTGCAGCGATCCCATTTTCTGAGATCTTGTGACCCAGAAATTCTATCACGGCCTTACCTAGTTCGCATTTAGTGGAATTAACTGTGACGCCGTGTTGGGTCAAACGTTCCAGCAGGGTGCGAAAATGCGGAAGGTGTTCTTCCTGTGAAGCGCTAGCACTTAAAATATCATCTAGATAGGGGTAAACAAAGTCCAAACCGCGCGTTACTTCATGAATAAAGCGTTGAAAAGTTTGAGCCGCGTTGCTCAAACCAAATGGCATTCGGAGAAACTCGAAAATTCCGAAAGGAGTTATTACTGCGGTTTTGGGCATATCGTCTTTGGCTACCGGAATCTGGTGATGAGCACGTACTGAGTCTATGTTGATGAATATGGTATTTCCATGCAAACAAGTAGTTAAATCCTGCATGCGCGGGATTGGGTATTTGTCGGGGACGGTTGCTTTTTGAACCCACGGCAAACACCGCATGGGCGCCAATCACCTGACTTCTTAGGAACCATATGCAGCGGTGAGGCCTATGGACTCTCGGAAGAGCGTGTTATCCCGTGTTTGAGCATGTGCCCAAATTCTGCCCTGGCGAGTTTTAGTTTGTCGGGAGCCAACCGGCGAAAAGCAACCAGCACAGCATAAGTACGATACATTAAAAAAGACAGTTATTAATCGAGTGACACCCTCTGAAAAGACCCGAGTGCAACGTTTTCACGGGTTGAAGCTAGCTGGAAAACGCCCTTCTACATTGCTAGCGGAGATGCAGCAACTCACCAGCAACTTGCACATGGACGAATCCTTCATCAGGGAACTCTGGCTTAGCAAACTGCCGGAAGCAACGCAAGCAATAGCTTCAGTTGCTCGTTCACAAACTCTCGCCGGGACAGCGAAAATCGCTGATCAATAGTGGCGCGTCTTCACCCACTACTAGGTTGCCTGAGTGTATCACACCCTAGTTCACGTCTTACAATAGGCACGCCCAGTTCCAACAATGCGGTTACCGCAAAACGTGGTCTAGCAGACATTGGGGCCCTAACAGCAGAAATCACTGCTTTGCGACATGATTTGAACAAAATTGCTTCAAACCGTTTCTCATATTGTCGACCTGATATATCACCCAGGCTACACAAACTGCGGTCAAAAACTGACTGTTGTTGGTACCACAAACGTTTGGTAATAGAGCCAAGCGATGCACCAAACCTTGCACCAATGCAACTTCAAGGTGTTGCAAACTCAACAGCCGAAACTTAACGGCAAACAATGCCGTCGGCGCCAGCTCTCCCTGTCGACTCATTTTCGTACGGGATGTAGAAAACGGACACACGTTCCTGGCTGACACCGGGGCGCAGGTTAGCGTGTGTCTGTCCACAAAAGACGGTACCTTTCGCCATAATAGGGATCGATTTTCTCCGGCATTTTGAATTTCTGGTTGATTAATGAATATTTGGTCAAACAACAATGTCAGGAAAGTGAATGTAACGGCAACACAGGTAAAAGGTAAGTGGTCTGTTGATCAATGTTTTGACTCCCTCGTACTACTGCAACCACAACTTATCCGGTGAACGTGACAATCAGGATTCTGCTTCTTGCTACTGATGGCCGATATGATCACCAACATCAGAAGCATATCTGTATGTTCTGCGATCTTTCACCAAGTTAATATCGAACACTTAGGCCACCAATTATCGCCCCCGATGCTCCACAATTCTCTGAACATGGGTCTTCAATGTGGTATAATGCGAATGCCATCTGGGCTTAGGATATGCGCAATATCACCTCGGAGTATATGGTTTATGTGTATCTTAGTTTTCATAGACCTCTCATTGTGTTGTGAACAATTATCGCGTTTTATATTCCAGCTCATGTTTGCGATGACAATTAACAACACTTCTTGTACCATTGAAGCCACGATTTGTCAAATAAAACGTGCCACTGAGATATTTGTTGCTAACAACTGTCAGTCAGTATTTTCACCAACGTCAGAATTCAACGTAGCTTTTCTGTACGTTCTCTCATTTATCATCTGGTGCCTGTTTAAATTTTAGACACCCAATTTTTACTCCAGGTGCTCCAGGATTGCCTGAACAAGCATTGTTACAGTGTCTTAGGACGCAAGGCATCTCGGCGTCCGGACTCACCAAAAGGTATTGCTATCTTACGTCACTTCTTATCTGTCGTTTAGAAGACATTCTCGTTTGCCAAGAAGCACTTTAGATCACTATCTCGATCCAATTGACAGCTATTTAACTCGCACGTACATGAGCTTGTGTGGCACAAACGGTATCCCTGTAGCTGTGTTGGACGACTGTTGTTTACTTTCCTGCATACGGACTGTCACCACCGCTAGGTTTCATTATCGGTAGTTATCAGTTAGTCTTTCAATTTATTGCCTGCCTATCTGCATCCTCTAGATTCCCACCTCAACGTTTCCCAAGTTTACTGAATCGTATAAGCAGAAGATATTAAAGATATGCCACAGTAAGCCAGTTGCAGTATATATAATACACTTTCAGTCTATCGCCAATGTAGGAACCTGACTATTCCCCAAGTACCACTTCATAGTCGTATCTGAACAGGGCAATCCTGCGAACCAACTCGTCAAACTGTTCTCCACCTTATATCACACATAAGAGTTGTATATAGTACAATACACTTGGATTCATTATCAAACATTGCTGATTCTGATCAATTCAGAGAGTGAAATCGCTAGCTTGGGG
>JTDE01009013.1:0-14111 GCA_014338405.1 Paragonimus skrjabini miyazakii | reverse complement strand
GGTTAGATCCCCTACCCCTTCCCTTATCTTCTTCTCTCTTCCTATACCGAGTTTGGTTTATCCTCTTCGTGGCTGTGTGGCGGTTAAGCATCAGTGTGAACCACTGATGTATTGCTGTCTATGATGATGATGATGACGGTACTTAGGTCGCCCTCCTGGTGGACAATGGCTAGGGAGGCGTCAAAGATGCGATATTTTCTAGCGCTGTTATGAAGAAAGTGTATAGTATACGTGTTGGAGGGCAATCGGTTTTCTACGGACCATAGATGTAAAGCTCCTAGGTCTCTTTGGAAGTCTTTCGCGTCTTCAACGCCGTGTGAAACGCGCCAAAGTTTCGTATTTTCGGCCTACATCACAACGGAAGAGGTCTTTACGTCTGGGAGGTCGTTAGAATAGACTATGAATAATAGAATACCCAGTATAGAGCCTAGTGGTAGATCAGTTGTGGCGTTGAACGGCTTGAATAGCTCACCATTAACTCTGTGTATGTGCAACAGGATAGGTATTGTTTGAGCTAAAAACAAACCTCACTGCATAAACCTGTACTGCTTACTTTTTCCAGTGTTATATTGTGATTAACTTTATCGGACAACTTCGTGAAATCTAAAAACACAGGATTGACTGAGAGGCGTTCTTCGTATTAAAATATTGAAAGTGTAGTGATCAGCGGTCGTGTAGCTTCTAGAAGGATCCCGGCTGCAACCGTGTTTTCCCGCTTGTTTGTTCTGTATGCACGATTTCCTAACGACTCATTTACTATTCCATTCTTCAACGTCGTTTAACCTGGACCTTTTCGAGCGTTGTTTAATGCACTCGAAGGTTCCACGCATTTTTCACTTGGCGCGCTCTTGAGTGCCGTCGAGTAGGCTGTGGCCCCTCTCGTGCTTCTTTTCTTTCTATTCTTGGTTGCTTATGCAGCCTTTAACTGATCCACTCCGGGGCAATAAACGTACTTTACACCTAACTCCCGAAGCCACTACGGTTTTCGCCACCGTAAAGGAGGCACTCGCCTCTGCAATTATGTTACATTACCAACAACCGGACGCACCAACCAGCATCGCCGTGGATGCATCGGACACAACCATAAGTGCAGTGCTACGGTAAGCACTTCGCGAGACTTGGCAACCGATTGCTTTCTTTTCTCAATGCCTCAGCGATATCGAAACGCGATACAGCACCTTCGGTCGTGAACTCTTAGCTGTGTATAGGGCTGTGCATCATTTTCGCCACGCACTTGAGGACCGTGATTTCATTATTTTCACGGATCACAAACCTCTCGTGTACGCCTTGCGGAATTATTCCGATAGACATTCGCCTCGAGAAACTCGACAGCTGGACTATATAGCCCAGTTTTCTACGGACATTCGCCATGTCTCCGGAGCCGCAAACGGATATTCCATCCCGAATGCACAACGGGTCTACAGCCACAGAATTGATCTCACATCGCAACACAGCTGCACAACAACAGTCTGATTGCACGTTTACGGATGATATAAAACGCACGAACTTATGCACTGTCACAGTTCTATTGACATCTTCGCCTGGTACAATTATATGTGACAATATGCTGGCATACCCCAAGCCCATCGTGCCACATTCGTTACGAAGAGCAGTTTTCGAAGCGCTGCATAACCTGTCACATCCAGGGATACGCGCATCACTGAGACTGATTGCGGATAGACTCGTCTGGCCTAACATGAATCGGGACGTGCGGCATTGAGGCCGTTGTTGCCTTGCATGTCAACGTTCCAAGGTCAACCGACAAACGAACAGCTCGCTGGAATCTTTTCCAACTCTCGAAGATCGTTTTGAACATGTCCACCTGGATCTCGTCCGGTCACTTCCGCATTCTCGAGGCTATACCCACTTACTCACGTGTATCGACCGGTTCACTCGCTGGCCAGAAGCCACACCGTTGTCAAACTTATCAACAGTATCTGTCGCTCGCGATTTTGTCGAGCATTGGATCGCACGTTATGGTTGTCCGTCGACCATTACAACTCAGCTCTTTCTCCTCCCCCTCCTTGCCAAAATACTTGGCTGTTCCCCAGCAAGTAGCTGATTACACTTGTCTACATTCAAGGGTAGGTGCCATTCATTTGACCACTTCTGAATAGTATTCAAGTCCTCCTGCATGCTGATGTTGTCAGGATTTCCTACAACCTTCACATCATCAGCGAAGATGTAGCAGGGACACTTCAGGTTTTTGGTGAGATCATTGATGAACATCGCAAATAGTAGTGGTCCAAGTACTGATCCCTAAGGTACCCCACTAACTACTGCACCCTCTGTGGACCTTTTCCCTACATGGAATGTGCGACTTCTCAAGAAGTCCTGTATCCATCCTACCAGTCTTGAAGCAAGACCGAAGGTCTTCAATTTGAGGACCAGCAATGGGTGGTTCACGGGATCAAATGCCTTCCTGAAGTCCAAGTAGCAAACCTCAGCTTTCTCTCCCCTATCCAGCCTCTCTGTGATCACATCGAGGAAGCAAATCAGGTTGGTGAGACAAGACCTACGCCTCACGAATCCATGTTAGTCTGCAGAGAGAAGCCTATTTTCAATATTGTGTCTTACAATCTTATCATTAATAATTCTTTCCAACAGTTTCAGGACAACTGATGTGAGACTTACTGGTCGATAGTTGCCCACTTTGTGCTTCTTACCCCCCTTATGGATGGGTATAACCCCTGCCTTCCTCCAGTCATCTGGGATGATGGCATTTTGTAAGATATGATTAAACAACACGGTGAGAGGCTCCTGTAAAACATCACTTAGAGGTCTTAGTATCCTTGAATGGTTACAGTCCGGCCCCATCGCCTTATTCACGTCTAGCATATCCAATCTATCCTTTATCTCCTCCTCTCTTATTTCAACTTCCTCCAGTATTGGCCCCCTTGTGGCCCTTATGCTGAGTCCCACTGTGGTAGATACAGAATCCGGAATATACTGCCTCAAAAAACGTCGGAAAACCTCTGCTTTTTGTAGTGGTGATTCGATAACATTGCCGTCAGTATCAACAATGTTACTCAGTCCTCTCCTAATGGCCCCTTTGGCCTAGACATAGCTAAAGAAAGCTTTAGGGTTCTTATTATGGTTCTTCGCCAAATTCAGTTCAAACTTTTCCCTGCATGTATTTTGTACTTCAGTATATCTTTTTCTGGCCGCCTTATACTGACAAAATCTGACGTACCCCCAGACTGTTTGTATACAGCCCAGGCTTTCCATTTGCGTCTCAGTGCCTTTTCGACCCTACTCTTCCACCACAGAGGCTTGCCTTTATGTCTGCTGCGTTTTAGTGGTGCATGCGTGCCAGTTAGTTGCATAAGGTTATCTTTAATTATGGCCCAAGCTTTGTTGACCTCACTGGTACCATGACAATCTGTCCAACTTAACTTTTTCGCATCCGACCTTAGTTGTTGAATATTCATGCTTTTAAAGGATCTACGATATTTGACAGGGGGAGTAGCGTAGACACAACTAAACTTCAGACGTATGACTCCATGGTCACTCTTGCCCAGGGGTGTTCCGACCTTCAAGCCCAAAACGTCGTTGGGATTTCTTGTTATAACAAGATTCAGAACTGTGGCGGTTTGACCTTCTCTCCACCTAGTGACCTCACTGATACGTTGAAATAATGCCTTCTCGTTTAGAAGATCCAACAATGCCTCACCAAATGTACCACTAGCAGCACGCATCAATCTGGAGCATTGAAATATCCTACAATAAGGAGCCGCTGTGACGTGCTCGTTTGTCTCCTAAGAACACTGAGTAGTTGCTCATCCTCCTGTCAAGTGGAAGAGGGACATCTGTAAACGCACAAGAGCAGCGACGTTGTTCTGCTTTCTGCCAAGGAATAGCCTAATAACTGAGTATTTCCCACATTAAACTCCTCTTCTTGGCGCTGCCCATAATGCTGCGCTATCAACAACAGAACACCCGTACTCATTCTGCCATCTTGTCTATCTACCCTGTGGAACGCATATTCCAGTGGGCATATATTATCGACTATCATATCCTCTCGTAACCAGGTCTCAGTAACTGCAACGACATCCTCTCCTCCTAATTACCCTGAGAGCTAACTCCATTTCCTCCCCCAGACTACCAGCGTTAGTATACAGTACTCTCAGGGACTTCAAAACCACCCCTTGTTTCAATCTTCTTTACTTGAGGGGAGGCGCATGGTGTAGCGACCTCCTAGAACAGCCTGATTTTTGTTGGTATTTTGTTGTACAGTTTGACACCTCCTGATGAGGCACGTTTGTTTAGCCCAATTATATGCCTTATTTTCGCTGGTGTGAAAATTCTTCACTTTTCCGTTCCGCGCGCTATACGCAGGACGCTTGCTGGCTGTACATTTTCTCGCTTCTCGGTCGGGGCAATACATAGAGTACCGCGCTGTTTGTTGTCTTCTGAATTGTTGCCATTGGGTAACTCGTCAAATCTGGAGTGAGACTTTGTGGGACAGTACCCACAATGGCTCAGGCTTTACACCTGAGCACTCCCCCCGTTTTTGTAGGATGTTTTCCACTCCTTCCTAGCTTCAGGCCAAACGATCCACACTCTTTACGTTGAGTTGCTTTAACAGTGGGCGTCAATCTTCTGTCTGTCTCCCAATTCTCCTGTTCCACGAGTAACTGCGTTAACCGTACCCGTGGCACCAAATCTTTAATGCACTGTTGAGGCGCAGTTGGTGATCCAGTACCATTGGGACGGCTAGTCATCTTCCGCCCAGCCGAGTCGTCCGGAGTTACCGTAACTCGACCTTGTGTGGCCGTGCATATCTGCCCTGCTGCTGCCAGAAATCTATCTCGGTGCCTGGGGTTGGCGAACTCAGCCAACATAGGCCTAGGGCTGCATGTATTATCCTGCCACCTATCCAGTCATTACTCGTTTGATAGCCACATGCTCAAGAATACTTACCTGCCTTAAGAGGTTCACCAGGTGAAATCTCATCGCTCTTTCTCTAGCTTTACCTTCTTTCATAATGGGCTCGGGGATGCCTCTGATGACAACATTCCTATTTCTACCAAGGGCTAAGTCCCCTTTAGTTTCGAGCCCCAACACAGCTTTGACCAAAAGCTCACCTTGGCTATGGACCTCCGTAAATCTTTGTTCTTGGGCTTCCATTCTGGAACAAATATCTTCCCTTTTCTACATGGTCTTTGACCGAGTTCCGGTTACTCACTAGATTGTCTTCTTTCCCACTCCGTTTATTACCTTTGTCCCCTCTTACGACAATCCCTTTTCTACAACTCACCCTGCTAACAGCGGGGACCTTTAGTTCAGCAGTTTTATATTCTAACTCACTGACTAAACCCCGCAAGTGGTCCTGCTTTGTAGCCGCCTTTCTTCTTATTTTTTTTACCCCGGACTCCATCAGAGCCCTTCACTTTGCTGCAACGTTCTCCCTCAGTATTTGGAACATTCGGTTCATTACCCATCACTAACCTTGTGCTATCATCTACCTCGTTATGCACAACAGGCGGTGCGCTACTACCAGAGTCCTTCTTCTGGTTTACTTGTGTTCGCAACAGAAGCACAATCGTACAGTTGACCTATGCATGACCCGCAAACCCAAAGCAGCTCCTTATGAACCATATACAAGTCATAAGCCACTTTCGAGAGCTTGCTACACCGACGGTGGAACCACTTCGCACACCCATCACATTGTATACTCTCGGCACTGACCTCCAGGTAACACTTGTTATTGCCGCAGCCGCCAACTTTCCCACCAACTACCCGAGTACCTTTTCCTGGATCCATGCAAGAAATTTCCCTAAGATTCAACTGCTGTTAGTATTGGTTAAATAAAATGGCTCACGAAAAATAAACACCCCAATGGGAAAGAAAAACCAACTGTACCGGCCTATATGTGGTTCACTTGGACAGTAAATCGCCACACAGCACTTTTGATAGCATCCACACTTTTCGCTAATGTTTCTGGCGCCTGCAAGTCGTCCCGGGTGCTTCGAATACGTGATAGCGATATTGCAATTTTCAGCCTCCAATTCACAAGGGTGGCTTTTTCTATATTTTCTGAATAATTCGAACGGAGACTTCAGCTTTCTTCAAATGCGCAATCCGAATAATGAATATTTCCATCCCACGCCACGGTAGATCGGTCTGAATGCGACATCCACATTGACTCTATAACCCGTACCAACTAGGTGGGCCAAAATTGCGCTAGAAACCTTCCGTTGTTTTCCGGTCGTCAGCCAAGCTGGATGGTGTTCGCGTACTCTTTCCGACAAGCGCCTTGTTGTGCGACTAATGTAACCTGCTTCACAAGAACAAGCGAATGAGTTGATACAACACGAGATAGCACTACTGAGCACTATGTCTTTGAGGTGGTGACGTACAGCTGGCTTTGAGGAGAACGTTAGTCTTAGTTGTGCGGCATGGAACGTTCTCATCAGTGTCGTGTCAAGCCTTCTGATAAGCGATACACCTGATAGTTCGCACTTGTAGGGCAAGTTCACGTAGATGGTTTTCCGACCGACAGAAAATTCAATATTCTAAATAGTATATGTCCAAAGATTTCAGCCTTTCCTCATGCGGCCTAGTTTTCAGACCTTATTATAAAGAAGCTGAAAACGATTGGAATTGAACTGGCCGGAGAGATGTTTCAATAACGCCGGGATGTTGCTAGCCATTTTTGCATTTGTTTCAGCGTTTGCAGAGCTCGAGAGATAGTGCGAAACAATGGATCCTAGGTCCTCTTCAGTAGGGACCGTCTGGATCGAGTACCCATCGAGGTAATACGTGGTTTTCAGAGATCTGCGAATGTGCACTACTTTACACTTACCAGCATTAAAGTCGATTCGGTTCACTCAAGACCAGTTGAAGGTCAAGGTCCTTCTGTAAGATGACAGAAGCATAGATGATGTTGACGGTTCGTCAACTTTTGAAGTCGTCCACGAACAGTAGTAACGGAGAAATGATTCAGAATGAAAGGTCGCTGATAACTATCAAAAATGCCAGCGGACCAAGAATTGAACCCTGGAGTACTCCACTGAGGCTAGGCCTGCAGGTAGAGAGAACACCATTAATGCGCACCCTGTACAGACGGTTAGCAAGATGTGACTCAAGTCACTGGAAAAGATTGCCTAGCACCCCGCGATAGGAAAGCTTGCCAATCAAAACAACATGCTCCACACTGCCGAATGCCTTGGCAAAACCGATATATACGACGTCTGTTCCACTGCTCTGATCAACTGCTTTCGTCCACTGCTCGGTGGCTATTAGCAAGTTTGTGGTACACGAGTGACTCTTGCGAAATTTGTGTTGAGCATTGAAGACGAACCCACGAGAGGAGTCATATATAAGAGCCTCTAAAAAACTTGAGACGCTTGACAGCAATGCAATTTGTCTGTAGTCACTAGGGCAGTGTCGCCTGCCATACTTGAAAATGGGTGTGACGCTGGCGAGTTTCCAGCCGCTGGGTACTGTCCCCTGGGAGACAGACTGCGTAAACTGTAAGCTAAGTGGATCAGCAAACTGTTTGGCCGCTTCACGCAAAGCCTTGGTAGGTATACCGTCGAGGCCAGGAGGGCTGTCCCTAAGGCACCAGAGTTTAGCCAACACCACCTTGGTGGGGGAGTACCCACAGTGTAAGTGCCATCGATTTCAGTGTCAAGATGAACCTAAGAAACCGATGGTGACTGCGCATAAACACTACTGTGAAACTCAGCAAGGACATCAGCAACCTCTGTATCAGGGCTATATCCCCAGCGCAAGCGAGCTCCCGGGATCCCACCCTATGGAGAAGAAAAACTTTTCCTCAGAGATGCGTCGATATCCTCGGTGGTTTGTAGAACAGAAACGGCGAGAATGTCCCAGATCAATTCCTCATCAAGATTATGCAAGCGCTCTCATGTGTACCAAGGGTTTGAATATTTTAGGGAAGCGATAGTGGAATCGCATTCTGCTGTCATCGTATTCTTACCTTCAAGTACATGACTGAATCCACTGGTGGTCCCATCTTGGTCTCTTTCAATCTGCTGAAAGACAGGACAGAAACATCTTGGTTACGAGAACAGAAGAATGGCCAAGGCGAGATGAATAGCTGAATAAAAAATTCCCACGCACGTTGTCTACGGCTGGCAATAATGAAGAGCTGAGAAGCATAGCAAATAAGTTGATACGGGAGAAAGAAGAGAGCCACCTTCACGTTAGGTAGATATCGATCAATTCTTCACTACTCCAGATCCGGACCTACTACTAGCCAACATACATCAGGTTGGCTTTTGAAGGCGGTAACTGTGGTGGCCAAAACGATCTCGGGAGGTAATTGGTTCCGACAGTTCACAAATCGGCGTGATGAAAAACTGGCCCGGAGTTGGGTCTCACCTCCGTCCTCCAAAACACGTAATTCGGGCACTTATAGTGGTTAATGTTCGCTACGAATAAACAGCCGCTCTCCTGTTTCAGGCAATCCACTCGGGATCCTAAAGTCTTCTATTAGCTTTCTTCATTCCCGCCTTCTCTCTAAGAAGTGAGTAAAGTGTTTGAATCCGTTGGAGCGCTACATTGCCCGAAGTTTTGTGAAGAACTTCGTAAGTCTACGTTACACTCTGTCTAGGACCTCAGTACTCAACCAAACAAGGGCACCAAGATTGGACGCAGTATTCAGGATATGCTCTCATGTAAGCCTTATGCAGAAGCGCAAGGAGTCTGAGTTTCCTTGAGATCACTGTCTTTGTCGGTTGATACTGTGCTCGATTTTCTTTACGGGCTGCAACCAGACTCTGAGTGGACACCTTTAAGTCCCCGGTAAGATAAATTCCCGAGCTTCTTATCTTAGTAGTTCTCCACATAATTAAAAGTTACTCCGACCCTTCTATCCACCTGTTGGGATAATGCCACAATTAAACCAAAAATGTTTTTTTTATTCTTATTACTGTATGAGCCTCCAGCACTGTATGAGCCTCCGCACTGTATGAGCCTCCGCTTGAACATTATAAATACGGTGGAGTTTTCCAGCGTATTTTGGAACACGTTTGGTTGCGATCAAATATACTCTTGGCTGAAGGTTCCCTGTCTTCCTGTCTTCTTCATTTGCGGTGGTTCGTGCGTCGTCGTATAAGCCGTGATACTGTGACTCGTTAGTGCAACCGTCGTAGCTGAGCCGGGTTATAGTGAACGCTGGGCGTTATTACTTTTCCATCAATTGTCAACCCACGCGGTTCATAGCACCACCTAAAGCAGTCCACGATCTAGAAGGCCATGAGTTGTCTGAATTTAACATTTTGCAGCAGTTCCCAACAGGCTGCCCATTGATAAATTTCTTTGAGATCTCGTTGCATCGAATACTGATCTGTGCGTCTCACGATTTTCACACGATCTGCTAGTCCTTTTCGCCAGGTCATTTATGAACACAAGAAACAACACGGGACCCAAAACGAACTCTTGTTAAGCACCATTAGCAAAATGTGTGGTGCACGACTTAGAGCCCTCCTCCTGCAGATGGAAATGCTTATTCCGCTGGGACGTTTTCACCCATGTTAGGACGCCGGGAGATACGCTGAATGCCAACAATGAAAGTCAACATTTAAAGTCCATAACTCAACGAGTCTAAGGTCTTCCTCAATTCTACATTGCTGACCTCAACATATTTGCCCTTGTCGAGCTGTATAGTGATCTTGCCTAAGGAAGGTAGTAAGTTAGAGCGGGAAGATAGCTTACAAAGCCATGCTGCTTAGTCGTCACTAGTCCATGCATAGTGAGGCGTTGCGCTATTTTATCCCTAAGCGGCCACCCATCCATCCGCGGGTAGTCTGGCTTCACTAGGCGATTTATTAAATAAACATGCTAACGGAGCAACTAATACATCAGCTAGTGGTCTTGGAATTGTTGGATGAATATCCTCAAGGCCACGTGCTTTCGTAACATTCCATTAGGCCAAATGACCATGCACCTCCTCAGCACTGGTTACCGCCTACTCTGTTATGAATAAATCAGGGACGAAGTTGATGCGCGGTGACCCATCACCATTCATTGTGTGCACCTTCTCAAAACTGAAGCATCGATTGAGCCTCCTCCTAACTGTTGGACACGTGCTCCCCCCCGTCGTTACAAATACACCAAACAGACATCCGGGTGAAGACCTTGGACTGAACACAATTGTACTACACCTTCGGGTCTTGCATGGCTTGTTTGGTCAAACTCCCGTACGTTAGGTGGCGCGCCCGCTGGCTCGTTGGCTCTGCGCTGCGCTCGTCTGTACTTCGGATAACGCCTACATCCATCTGTGCGTATGAATCTCTCCCGAGTCTTACACTTCATCAATTCAAACTTTCTTGCTCTGCACCTCTACCACGGTGGTTTCCGGCTGCAGATAACCCACCGGAATGAGGCAAACTCGGTAGCCAATTCCATTAAACTGTTTTTCAGCCCGGCCCAAGATACTTCGGCGTCTTTATTCTCCCAATGTCCTTGCCACCCTTTTGATTTCGCCCAACTGATCATCTTGTCAATGTTAATTCCCCAAAAGACTCGACGCCACTTGCCTAGGTGTTTAATGTTAACTGACGTGAATGTCAGCCTAACGACCTCATGATCGATTCGCCCGACAGGAGCTCTTTGAAGCTTTTTACTTTATTCAGATTCATGGGTATTATGGGGTTCAGGAGGGCTGCTGTCTGGTCAGGCCTCCATCGGGTATGTTGATCTACGTATCGACCTGAGGCTCTGATGTGTAACAGTATGAGAAAATATTCACCCAACTACTCCCAGTGCATGCCCCTCAACCCATCGAACTTTGGGTGCATTAAAGTATGCTCCGCATATCTGATTATTTGATGCTGCCAACAGCTAGGTTTCCATGAAATCTTTCGGTAATGGACTTTCATAGACGCACGTCACTAACACTGTTACTTTCAGCAGTTTCACGAAAGAAACGACCACTTGCACGTTGGGCATTACACGTGCCCTGCCGAACCGCTGTTCGTGATGTTCAGCCACAAAAGCAAGGAGCCTCTTACGGTTCTTTCATTCTGTCGATGCGCCCTGTGTATACAGTATCCGGAGGAAAAAAGGTTTTCATTACCTATCTCAGGCTTCAGCCACAATTAGGTAACCTCTATGAAATCCGCACCGGCGATGGCGGCTCGGTTTTCTCCCTGAAGGTTCTCAACACGTTGGTGCAGACCGCAAGTAGTTTTAGCTCACCCCTCCCCTTCTTCTCGGAGCTAACTCGAGATTGTGAGAGAGGACAAACTACGTCCGAGTACCTATCTCATTTTTGGTGTTGAGGGTGAGCGCGACAAACCTTTGTGGGGTGGCCCAGCCTTCCAGCTCAACCCTTACTGGAGCGTGCCCTGATTTACCCGCTCCCGCTGAATCCTCGTGTCTACTATCTCTAAAACTTCCGGACGAACGCGAAAATGTTCTAGTGTTGGAGGAGAACTGCCTTGCACTACCGTCGTTTGGTGTACATGTGCAGATTTTCTCTCAAGGTGTATTCTGGGTGAAGCGAAAACATTATTCGGCTGTTCAGCCGAAACCGTTACATCCTTCCTCGTCTTGTATGCATTATCTCAAAGTTATTAAAACCTCCATTTTGTAGCATTCTTAACGCCCCCGCCAGTTGACAGGGTACTGTCTCTGTGTCGGGGCTTAGCAAACTCGTCCATCATAGGTCTTGTTTTGCGGGTACTGAGGACAGTCTTCTCCTGTCATTTCATTGGCCTCACGACCCTGTTAGTCACCACCTGTTCTGGGATGTCTATGGTTCGAAACAGGCTAGCCGAATGGTATCGCATGGAGCTCCATGGTCGGCCTCCTTCCCTGATTACCGGTTCTGGTATCCCAAAAAACATTTCGCCCTCTACTGCTACTCCGCTAACCTTTTCCAGATATACAAGGGTTTTGTTACCGGAGCGTCTACCCTTTTTTAATGGGTGAAGGACCCTTTCTAGCTCAATAACCCATTGCTGAAGAGCTGTCTAAGCATTCGGTAAGTCCATCCGTTTCTTGCCTGAAAGTGTGCTAATACAGGATGCCTTATTCTTCCCGTCATTGTCTTGGAACCACTCTGTCCATCCCGGCCTCAGTATTTTACATCCCATGACGTCCCTGAATTTCCCTTCCAGCTCCATCAACTTCTCAATGAACACTTTGTCTCGGGACAC
The DNA here is from genome assembly GCA_014338405.1 of Paragonimus skrjabini miyazakii. Taxonomy (NCBI): domain Eukaryota; kingdom Metazoa; phylum Platyhelminthes; class Trematoda; order Plagiorchiida; family Troglotrematidae; genus Paragonimus; species Paragonimus skrjabini miyazakii. Next base: position 1,977 of record JTDE01009013.1, on the reverse strand, counting down.
CACCGACAATTAACGTATGTTTACTCATCCGGCTTTTGGCCTGTCCACACTCATGTTGGTCACCTCTAGGCGGTTTCTGATTCCGTTTTTCTGGGCTCGAACTGTCTTCTTGCGCTAACACTGTTGAGGGCGGATTATCTAGACCCGTAGGCTCAATAATACACAAACGAGTCATACCCATTTCCTAGTCGCATGTTCCGCATACAGCACGTAAGCACTGTCTTCCAGGTTATTACATTTTGGGTGATACGAACATTGTACGTGCCAAAGCGGATGCATGTCTCCTACACTTCTAGAGCAAAGCTGTGGTTCCCTCAGGGAAGCTGAGTCAACTCGAGTCCGACCGTGGCATTAACAATAACTTTGCGAGAGGACGATTCGACAACCATGGGCGCTACGGAACAAAAAACAAGAAAAAGCTGATACTTCTGAGACCTAAAGATTTACTTAATAACTTTCTCCTTTCAGTAAAAGAGGCGAGAAATGGAAGACAAACTGAGCACAAATAGTTCAACCCGATGCCCGGTAAGTCTCACTAGACATATGTCGAAATAACCAACAGTGGCTCTTTTGAGTCATTTTCTTCGACGTATACTACAAAGTTTTTGAGCAGTTTTTACCCAACAGCCTCTTGTACCTTCGGATGCTCTTGTTGCAGCCAGGTCTCATTCCGCAGACGGGATAGACGCGCCATTAGCTTGAGTACCCAAGTCACTCGTTCGCTGCTTGTCGGCTCGCCTGCCTGCTCATGTATATCCCTTAGATATTCGGGGGTCGACTGGGATTGCTGAACAAAATATGGCCTCTCAGAACGTTAAACGATGGGTCGCACTTTAGTGTCCAGTCACAGATTTTTGAGATATCCTCATGGAAAGCATCTGAGTCCTAAGAGCTTTCAACTAACTTCATGTGGTCTGCATAGAGACAACAAGGACCGACCAGGTTGCCCGCTAACTAATTTCTGTATACCACGAAGAACAGAAAAACAAGAATTGAAGCTTGCCGTGAGCTAATTAACGGTGAGGCTCCGTCTGACAATGCTCCTTGCACTCTTACATCACATGGTCTCATGTCTAAAAACGTCAAGACCCATCCATAGGTTATAGGTGATATTCCCAAATCTCGTAGCATCAAGCTAAACGGCCTTTGGTTGGCATGATGGAAGGTTTTTCTGGAACTCTGAATAATAAATTTTAATGGATTCTCCAGTATTCAGCTTCTTCATGGTGGGGGTTTAAAAACGTTAGCAGAGTGATAAGACAAAACCTATATGTTAAAAAGCCACGTTGAGAAGCTTCGAGAAACTTCTGCACACTAAGAAGCCCGTGGATGTTCTCTATTAACTTCCTGCAACCGATCGACTACCACCTTCAAAGATGGGATGTATGATGGCTCAGTTCCAGTTCCTCACGATCATACCTGTATTTAATGCGAAACTGAACACAAGAGCAAAAGGCAGTGGCAGAATTTTTGCCGGAGGTTTTAGCATTGTCTGGTGAACGTTGTCCGGCCCTCCTGACTTTCTGCTGTTTACAATGATATGGCTCGTTTACCCACGTGGAGTATAATGTCGCCATTTATCATGGCCGTGCCCAGAGATAAACACTCTGAAATTGCGCCATAAGCGCACTTACTATGCTTTCGTCATTCGGTACGGTCTTTCCATTATACGAAATTGCGGTCCCCATTTTATTACCTAGCGAATTTACCTGCAGGCTAGAACACGATGACAGCGAGCGTGATTATCCAAAATTTATATCGTGACATAGTATACAGTCCAGTCTTAGTGACGCATGACGTCGGCCAAAGTATGTACCATAAGTCGCTGGAAACAGTTCTGTATCACGTTCTTTTGGCACTCTGTGGTTATAACCACAGTGTAATTACAATTATTGAAAGAAATGAAAGAGAACATCACTGGTTTCTTGCGGAGTTGAAAGTATAAAACTTGTGTAGTATCTCCGCCTCGAGATATTC
>JTDE01009011.1:11284-23992 GCA_014338405.1 Paragonimus skrjabini miyazakii | reverse complement strand
AACACTATTACGCCGAAGCTAGCTCTGGGGTTGAGCTAATTTAACTACTTCATTTTTGTATTCCTGGAACCATCATACAGTTGTCATAATATTCCCTGGTAATTGGGTAACCAGCAGCCACTTCTAGAATGAGTATCACGTGATAATTAAAAATTCATACGAAGTTTTGACGTCAGGTTCCTTTATGGGGCCGATGTTTGAGCTGAAATCCATATTTCCTAACAAACAAAGGTTGTTCGGTGGCTAACAAGGAAGTCTTGAGTTAGGGGGGCAACACAAGATGTGAATTGTGGGTTAAATGCGATTTTGTAGGGAAAACGGGGGGTGTATTTTTTCCAAGTTTTCTGTGAAGAGTTTGTATGCTAGTCAAGCAAACCGTCAGTACTGGCTACTATTACTCACAGCCTAATGGGTTAAATTGATAAAAGGTTAGTCAATTCAAAATGGTCATCAGAAGATATGCAGAGTTTGAAAATAGACACTGTTTGATTATGTAAGATGGCTGTCCAGCCCCCTTTTAAATTGCTAAATGTTGTTGTTGGCTCTAATTTCGTTCGGAAGTTTATCCAAAATACAGGAATATTTTATAATAAAGAAGTTAGCGCATATCTCTTTTCGAGCTAACAGGGTTGGCAAAGTGGAACCCTCATTTCTTAGACCATATAGGGAGCTGTGTTGAAAGTGAATGGCGGACGATGTAGTGTTGGCATCCGAATATATCATTTTACACAGAAGTGTAAGTTTCAACTTTAGTCTTCGTAACCAAAGTAGATTAATACCAAGTGTTTGACAACGTTCCCCACAGGTGAGTGACGATGAACATCCTGATAAGCTATTGATAAATGACCGCTGCAGATTTTTGAACACAACCCTGTCGGACTTGCGTAGGTAACAGTAAATGAAGGCGCAATACTCAAGTTGGGGTCGAGCACACATTTTGTAAATAGCCAGTCTCGCACCCAATAGACCGAATGTCTTTTTGATACAGCTTAGTTCTTGTCACTAGAAAGCTTGCTTGTTCAGAGGAATTAAAGGTGTTTGAACACCATATTCTCAGATCTCGAACGGATGTGGCGGTCCCAATATTGTGATCATCTGGTGAGAGAGACCCATTAAGTGTTTGACAACCATGAGTGATAATGTTGGATTTGTTTGCTGATAACGCCATGAGCCATGTTTTGCACCATGACTCCAATGATGCTGGGTCCTCTCGTATATTTTGTAGGCACAAGGCGAGGTTGTTCGGTCGGCGGAATGTGTAAAACATTTTGATATCGTCGGCAAGCAGAAGGCGCTTTCCATGTTCAATAACATCGAATACATCATTTTTATACATGAGGTAAAGCAACCGTCCCAGAACGCTTTCCTGACTCACCCCATTGGTCACTGGTCTTGGCGTTGAGCAGTACTCTCCTACTTCGACTGTTTGCGTTCGGCCTTCCAGATATGGCGAAATCCAGCTGTACAATGGGTCTTGTAGGCCAATGGATACTATTTTGATTGACAGACGCTTATGGAGCACACGATCAAAAGCCTTGTGCCTGTCTAGGAATATGATAATGATCGCATGTCCTGCATCGGCAGACACCAATATGTGGTTTAAAAACTCCAATTGACATGTCATGCAAGAGCGCTTACTAAAGAAACCGTGCTGCGAAAGGTTTATAAGGTTTTGTGACCTTAAGAATTCAACAATGGGTAGTTTCATTATCCTTTCGAACTTTTATGAGCAGATTGATGTGCGGTTGATGGGACGATATTCACTAACCTCCTGCCCTGGGCCACTTTTTCAGCAAGGCATAATGATTGACTTTTTCTACTGGGAAGGAAAGGCGTTAGATAAAATTGATAGTGTGAACAAATTAAGCAAAATGATGGGTATATCCTCATCTTCTTGTTTGATAGCTACTGGTGGGTTACCACAAGGTCCAGGATGGATTGAGGGTTTGATGGCAACTAACCGTGAGCAAACACTTTCAACATGAATCAGAACATTACTCAGAACTTTGGTTGTTTTCAACGGAGTATTACCAAGTAATACGATGTTTCCTATGCTAAACGCAGCAGCAAAATGTGAGTTGAATGGTTCACATATTTCAACAGAGCTATCGACAGCTGTTTTCTCTTTCAGAATAATAACTTTTATGGAGGGGTCCCCCGTGGAATCTCTCCATCTCATCGGTTTCATTCGCTGCATGCTTTTTTGTTTATATAACGCAGTAGCGTTATGCGTTCTATCTATTCGAACGTCGCTCATTTGCGGGGCTACGAAGAAATCTAGTGTTCTTTTCTGCACCGACTTGAGTATTTTAAGTCTGTCAGCCTCTTTTGCGGCAATGATTCTACCTTCTATATACCAATCGACGCGATTTTACTTCATGGGAGCCAGAATATCGATAAAAGGTGAAATTTTTGATAAATAACTTGGTTGCTACTTTTTGGTCTGATTTAAGAAAAATTGTATCCCAATTTAGTGACCATAGTAGGGAGAAAAAGGTTTTCCGGTCGATTAATTTGATCGAAAAGTATAATACAACTGTCAGTTTGGTGACTGTAGTGAAACCGAACTGACACTTGACGACATTATGATCAATTCCTGGGAACTGTTCCAGAATGGTTAACCCTACATATGAGATATCTATGGTGAATGTGAGATCCAAAATGTGTCTGTGTGGTGGGAGCTAGGATATTTTGATTCTATCTATTCAACTGAATGCACAAAAGTAATTCAGCTCGCTTTGCAGCAGCCGTGAATGAGGTGCAGCAGATATTAGGCATGTTAAAGTCACCATCTGTTGGTTTGTGTTCGCAAGGCATGTTTGGTACACGACGTTTACCTCTGCAGTGTCGATCAAATCACTGTTAGATGCATTAGGTGGTCGGTAGATGCATTCTATCAGTGACTCGCGAGAACTAATAGCGACCATTAACCACAATGAGTCTTCGATCATCTAAAGACTAGGCTCGTCAAGTGTTATTGCGGTAAGTTGATCTTCTCTGTAAATAGTGCATCTACCGCCTCGTCCTGTGAGACAAACCCTACGAAACATACGATACCCTGTGATGATATACGCGTGTCTGGAGTATCAGGGGAGCATCACGTCTCACTGACAAGAATGATATGAGGATTAGATAAAAAGACGAAAGACTTAAAATTTCGCATCTTGCCACTGACCTTACCTTTATGAGTAATGAATTAATGGATCATTTTCTGTCAGGCACAATCTTTAAACTGCTAAAGGACTGCGTGACGGATGGGGCAGTGAGTTGCAAAATGTAATATTGAGAGGTCCACTCTGGAGGCTGTACCAGTTTTTCCCTCATGTTTGAATGGATGTCGCAAAGACTTGACTCCCTGACAGAATGTGCTGCAAGAGTATTATTATGGAGGATTGAATGAGTGGGACATAGAAAGGGGGGCCAGGTGGTGGTGGATGAAATGTCGAAAGGTGCACTAAAAAGGACTGGATTGGCGGAAAGTCATGCTGGTTGTATAATCAGGTGGTGATGTGCTTGACAGGAATTCGGTTACTGGTGGCATTTATGTCTTCAATAGAAATAAAGTATTGCGGAACTATTGGGTAATACATGAAAATTGTGAAACCTATTATAGTTGTGAATTGGCTTAAAAGCAGTAGAGGACAAACTAATCATTTTCATCCAGGAAGCGTTAGAATGTGGATCCTAGAACCAGATACGCACCGTTTATGAAATAGTGCCGATTTACCCTTAATATTGCTAATCTAAAACGCTGTACTCTAGGAAACACCGCACTGTCTCATTGCTGGTTTGGAACCTAGTTCAGACGTTTTTGGTTTGTGGTTGGTATCTACAGTCACCCCAAATAGTGGAGAGAGATGTCCACAGTGAAAGGAAGTTGGATATGTCGTGGAAATTTGGAATACTGCTCCAAACACTGGTGAACATCCGACGCCCTAAGTTCCGAACTCATTCCAGTCGGCAGCTCGTCGATGACTAGAAGAGATATTTTTAGCACCAACCGTGAGTTTCACCGCAGAGACTTGGCCGCGCCTGACATCAACACAGCTGGACGTGATTTGCCTTTTAGTATCTTGCTGGACGGACAAGGTCACGGCGTTGCCAGTTGTTACTTGCTGATCTAGGAAACCCGTAGAACAGTCGAGATTGATGAACAAGTCAATGAGGTTACTGACTTGGATACTTTAGCTCTTCTTTATTGGGAAAATATCCGTCCCTAACATTTCCATTTGGAGTTGTGCCTTTTCACGTAACACTTATAGATTTAAACTTTGTCGCACGCATGAACTGGTCTTGTATTTAACGAATTCGTTTGCTACAAGTTCATTTGTGAGGTGCCGTAATAGTGGACAACATTTTTGGCGTACTTTCTCGCGTGGTCTTAGGCAATGGCACTCCTGGTCTTCCATCCTACTAGCTTTGAGTGAGACTCCTCCCGTGGACAACGAAGGTAGTTCAAATGCCCAGTACGCTAATCGTTTCCGTGGATCTGTCGCCCTCTCCAACCAGATTAATGTTTTTGGTGTATGTCGACATGGAAGGTAACAATAATAGTGGTATATTTCTCAACGTACCTGTGAGAAACACGCTCATATGAGCGTGATCGGTAACGTGAAACGCATACCGTACACGTAATTGCTAGTTGTACGATACATAAATTATGATGATAAAGTAACAAAACAGACATAATAAGAGAGGAAAATTCCAGTTTATGAAGAAGCATTTGGCTTACTTGCTTCTATAAGGACAGTTCTCAAAATTTTCTACGTTCGATAAAGAATGCTGAGTAGTTGCATCAATTCTCGCTTCACAAGGTTAACGTTGGCCCTATGCTCAAGGTTGTATCAGAAAAAGAATTTTTCGGGATGGAGAAAATGAACAGTCGAAGAATTTCCTCATTAGTTGATGTAGACGATTCCAGAAAAATATGTGGAAACTTTTGTCAAGATGAAGGAAGACAGGAGGGCCCACATTTTTGTGGAGAAATAGACAGTCCTCTCAACTGGACATCGTTATTTACTCTAAAACGGCAGAATTTCACAGACCTCGCGAATTGTCCAACCAGTACGGGATTTTGATTGCCCAAAAGTTATGGAATGTTGTCTCGCGCTAGAATTTGTCGTGGAATCGAGAATGAAAAGCAAAATTTCGTGACAAACGGGAGATCGTAGAATGATCATGTGAAGTATGACAAATAGTGGAATGTGGTACTTTCTGATCAAACCTTTTATATAAAATTCATAATTTTGTGTTAGTTAATAAAATACATATCTCTAGCAAACAGTTGTTATCGTACAACTCGGAAAGAGATCGATTCACAACTTTTCCTAGCATAGACTATAGCCGAATTCCGATGTCGACTTAGTATACACGGCCGATATGTAGAATGGAAAGGATGTTTAGTAACACGGGAAGATTGCGAGTTGGTCTATTAGGAAAGGAAGAGGTACAGCCTTGTATGTAATCACATGAGGCAAACAGGTTAAGTTATAATGTATTTTCCAGGCAGTTTGAACGTGCAGTTATTACATAGTAATTGATAACTATACACAGCTGGTAATCATTAATTATGGAGTTAGAGTGTACCAGGATGGTGGGCTTAATACTAACGAAGGTATGCATATTGTTACCACGTTTTGGCTATAGTTTTGTTGTTCAGTTGCAAGTTTTGGACATAACTATGTACAAGATCTATCCTGCTGGAGAAATAATAAGCTTCAAAATTGAGATATGTCTCGAACAGTGAAGGTGATAACTTTGATCAGTTCGAAGTGTATGTGGCGTTGTATCATATGATATAGGTTTTCCCTAAGATGTTATTAGATTAGATCGGATGTTTAGATGTTGTTAGGTCCGTTTTCAAAGATATCGTCTTCAGACAGACAGAGCTCAAAAATAGACATGACGTTCCTTAATGTCAGGAAAGTTTCTAAGCTTCGTTTGAATAGATGTATATTCTTACTGGCTCTAATTGTATGTGGGCGTTTGTTCCAAATGTAGGAATATTTCACTAGGAAAATATTCGACCGCAGTTTTTTACGAGATTTAAGAGCTGTTAAGGTGAACTCTTTGTTTCTAATGTTGTATTTTGAACTATGCTGAAGACGAATCGCGAAGTTGACAGAGAATTTGTTGCTATAAACTAGATCATACATGAGTGCAAGGTTCAGCTTGAGACGCCGTAGCCAAAGAAGATCCAGTTCAAGCGTCTGGCAGCGTTCTCTATAGTTCAAAGAAGACGGATAACCGACTAAACTTTTCGTGAATGCACGTTGGAGACTTTCCAGAGCTAGTCTATCGGACTTGCGCAAGTGACTATATATGAACGTGCAGTACTCAGGTTGGGGTCGCACGCACAGCTTATGTAGGTGTAGTCGGGCTGCAGGAAGGAAGAATGAGTGTTTAGTGTATCCAATCGTTCGTCTAGTTTTAGCTATTAGGAAAGAAATATGTTCAAAGAGAGTGAATGAATGTGAGTAATGTATACTCAGGTCTCGGACTGAGTTGGCAGTTGAAATACCATGGCCATCCAGCTTTATAAAGTCCTTTGGTATACGACAACCGTGTGCAACGATGGTGGATTTTTTGGCTGAAAATTTCATCAGCCAAGTTTTACACGAGTTTGCTGAGCGACTCCTTCAAGTCCTCAGTTCTGACATACTTTTCCTTCCTCAACAGCTGGAAGGGTGGATATGCTTTCTAGGAGAACCCCGGCATAAATTTTGCCTCAGAACCGATCATTCCGAGGAAACACATCAGCTGTCACTTTAATCTTAAAGTTGCGAAAGTTCTAATGGCGCTCAACTTCTGTGGCAGTGGTTGTATTGACTATTGCCAGCCGTGTGTCCCAAGCCGACGATTGAACGGTGGCCTGTTTGACACTTCTTACTACTCGAATTTGGGTCGAATATTTCGATTTGCCGTACCACTACTTGCATCCCTCCTATATGTTCCGATACCTCACTGAAGAATATAACGATTTCGTTTGCGAAGAAGGTTATTTCTTCCTGTTTCTCCAGAATACTGAGCAAAAGACATCCGAAGATGGTCGGAGAGTTTCACAGGCCGAATGGCAGCATAAAGAGTTCGTGCTGCTGTCCATTCACATAAAAAGCCGCCTGCTTTCTGTCCTTCCGTGCCTCTGACAACTGCCAGTAACCGAAACGCATGTCCATGAGGGACATTATTTTGTCTTCGTGCAGGCGTGCAAAACCGCTTCTGTTTGGAGCATCGGGAATGGGTCTTCATTTGTCATTCGGTTCCACTCTCTGGAGCCGACACGAAATCGGTGGGTTCAATCCGACTTCTAAGTCAGCAGAACCAGTGACGCAAACGGGCCACTTGTCCGCCGAATGATTCCCTTCCACAGCATCTCCCTTAGTCACCTGTTCACTTCTGGAATCAGCTTAATTGGTTTCCTTGTGGTACTGGACTGCATTTTGCGCCTGGATACAGGTCTGTTGGGTATTCCATCTACGTACAAAATCCGCACCAGTCATCTCCCATGGAGAAAAGATGAACAAACCCATTAACATAGTTTGATGGCTGGAAACAGACGTTCTGGCAGAGATTCTGCAACGACTCTACCCACTCGGTGCTGCTATTTCTTCTGTTTGTGGCATGATTTCACGGCATCGCCATCAAGACGCAGCCCGCTTCTCTCCAGGTTTACGTTTGCCTTCAGTCGACACAACAGACCAGCACCTAATATCGTTTCTTTCACCATGTCAATCACTAACATTGAGTGCCATGACCCGACATGACCTATATGAATTTCAACATTCTAAGTCCTCAGTGTCCTTAAAACCGTCTTCCAGACAGTGAACACACTCCAGTCACCGGACCTAACGGACAGTCCCTGTACGTTGCCTGTAGTTTAAGGCTTTGCTCCCGCATATACTATCGCGATCTTTTTCTCTCTCATTCAGCATTTTCATCAGTGAACGAGTTGAGGGCCACTGGCGTTAATGCCTATTGTATATGCATCAGTTCTGCTTGTATGTCCCACGCCCGTGTTAGGATTCAAGCTGCTTTCTGATCGGTTGTGCCTTTAACGACCAACGGCTCATTCATCCGCGCACTTAAGAATGACGCTCTACTGCTTGTGAATGTCACGACATAGTATGTACTTCTAACTAACCGCGTGTTTTTTTACCGTTGTCGTAGCCCGTGGGGCAAACTGTTGATAGCACCCGAATACGAATGCAACAGCGCCCTTCAATTATATTTGTGTGTGATCAATTACCATTACAAATTGCGCCTGCTGTGCATATGTATCGTGATTTATTGAATAATCTACTTCTGTGCGACTCTAAGTGAAGCTGGCCGCTTGAATTTTAAACTGCTTTTGAGTCCATAAGATTATCATTATTATCATCATTATTGTCAGAACATTATGATTCATCAATTGGCATTATAGCAGCGGATGTGTCAACTGTGGAATAGTAGCTATAATTCTACACGGACTTCGGAATGGATCACAGAAGGCTACTGCCCACACCTCCAGATCTCTAGACTCCACAGAACGGAATTCTACTCAAGTTGAGAAGAAAGCATTCGTTTGGATGTTTGCTGTACGAAAATTTTATAAAATGACTGATGGCAGAAAATTCCAGCTTCGGCCTGGTAATAAATCGCTGTTAGTTAATTTTAACAGCAAGAAGAGCATTCCCACGCACACTGCCAACCGCCTTCAACGATCGGCCACCACTCTCCCTGGCTATGGTCGAATTTGACGACAAGTCTTTATCGTAACCGGGACATACAAACGTATTGCCTCGTTTTATTGCAGGATTGAATGAAACAGACAATCAGCTGGTTATTACGTTTACTAACCTTGAAAAAGAAGTAAAGTGCGCGTACACAGACGCTGTTATATGCCTATAAACCGCTGCGAACATGACCAAAACTGTACCTAATATCGATAATATCATCCAAGTTAAAGACCTCCTAGGGCACGAATGGTCAAAAATGTTCACGAACCGCAACTATGTGAATTCTACGTAGGACGTTATTCGCCGTCAGTCTTAGATGAATGTCTTCTGCCCGGTGAAAGAACAGTAATCCCGAACAGATTTAAATCAGGAGTTTCACATGAGACACATCCAGGATTGACTGAGATGAATTCCTTGAAGATCATTTACGTTAACTACCTCTCCGTAGACAGCAAAATTTAAGAATTAGTTAAAAGATGTAGTCCATGTGCATCATTTTCGAAGTTACCTATACAAGTCGAACCACAGCCTTGGCCGCTCGAGAAAAATCCACGGGACCGAATACATATTGATTTTCCTGGACCGACTAATGATGTTTATCTTCCGATCATTGTTGATTATTATTATATTATTAATATAAGACCGGCTAGTTAATCCACTATTAGCCAGCTGAGAACCCTATTATGCAAACTGGGTTGCCCAGATATCTTTGTTCCGAATAACAGGGCTCAGTTCACGTTCAGTCATTTCTTGGACTTTCGTCCCACAAACGGTCCTGTGCACATAAGAACTCCATCGTGTCGCCAACAGTCAAATGGTCAAGCTAGGAGATTTGTGGGTACTGTGAGACGACACATCTTCAAAAAACCTGGAGAGTGAAACCTGGGTAACGTATTTGATCTGTTCATGCTTATTCATAGAATACATCTGAGTTCAAATGTTCCAGGCAATGTTCCACTTAGCGAATGTTTGTTCGGAAGAAAACTACAGACGAAATATGAGATTATGCTGCTTAGATCACATTCCGAATAAGACAGGGGTAACAAAGAAAGTGCAGCCTCAGCTGCCTGGCAAACGATTAAACTTTGGAGATATTGTGTATGCAGGAGATTTCAAGAGCGGACGTCCAACATGAACCGCGGGAATCATTACAGGTAGATCGGGACTGGTTGTCTGTGAACTAGGAGTCACAAATTAATAATGTATCAGATATAACGACCAGATGCGCGGAAAATACAAACAATCTAAACGTGAAAAAACACTTCAAGATTGTCTCTAATAGTGGCTATTACGACCAGACCGGCTTTGAGCAACGCGTTGAGGATTACTGACTGCCGGATTCCAGACAGTATTTTGACTATAAATTCTACGGTGCTATTTTGTAAGCAAAATTCGGCTGCATACCCAAAGTGTAACGGCCAGTATCAACATTAAAAGTGTGCTGTGAAACACAAATCGATTGCTCAAAGTTGAATAGACATCACTAAATGAATACAGAAAGTTACTTTACAAGCCCTTTTAATGAAGCAATTAGAACAACAAAGGTTCACCTGTGGGATGCACGCCAAACAAAAGCAAAATGGCTACACAGTGATCTCTGGTAGAGCAAAGTAGTATGCACCGATGAGTAAGTAGGGTTAAGTCGTACAATTGGAAAGGAGCTAGATAAAAGGCGACCAGATAGAAAATTTAGGCATCAAAAAAGTGCAAAATGGCTACACAGTGATCTCTGGTAGAGCAAAGCAGTATGCACCGATGAGTAAGTAGGGTTAAGTCGTACAATTGGAAAGGAGCTAGATAAAAGGCGACCAGATAGAAAATTTAGGCATCAAAAAAGTCTGTCAGGAAGTTTCCAGCAGATCCGGCAATTGCATGATACACTGAATGGTAGACAATATTTCGGAAAACACCGTGCAGAAATAACACGTATAACCGTTTACGCTAGATGCTGATGCTCCATATCGCAGTCCGTTACATGAAATGAGATACCCTCACAGGATTCGACATTTCACACGCCCACTCCAGATGGCTCCTAAGAAGGAATATTATGATGCTCAAAATATTGGTGGGTAAGATTTTGCAGGCCATAACAATTAAATCGCTGCTTGTAATCGGTGGAACGTGAATATCTCCGTTATCTTTTAGTTAAAAAATAATTCGTAGCCATTAAAGTTGTTGAAAGTTTGTGATATGTTGCAGAATCTGAAATCTTAAAAATCTGTTTCCCAGAGACTTCTTTGTTTCAATCTTCTGAAGACGTAAACAAGAAATGTGCGGTTGTTTAATTGTATAGGGAATAATGGAAAAATAACGCAGAGTCGCATTCTACGTTATTTCGGAAATATGAAGGTAAAAAATAATGAAAATCGACGTCGTAGACGTGGAAACACATGCCTTTATTTAAATTTCGGCGTGATTAAGCAGTAAAGCGTGATTATAATTTCGACAATCGAACTGTTGTTGAAATATGATTACTAAGCTTTTTATAATGCTACAAACGTGAGAGACGCCTATAACCTAATTCAACGTAGGACAATTCACCATGCTTCGCCACTCGTTGATACCACTGTTCCCTGCTAGCACACGTTAGGAATAAATTAGGGATGAATTACGGCAAATTCGGGGTGAATTACGCTCGGCATTTGATTGGTGTGACATTTAGGGATGAATAACGTCAATCTTGGGATAAATTACGTCCGCGTTTTTATGGCCAATGAGAAGTCAACGTGGATGGAAGATAAGAAAATGCTGATAGGAAGATTTCGACATCATAAATGGCCTAAATAAATGCAATTGTATAACTATCCCGAGGGAAATTTCTTACAAATGAGAAACCATTCTTTGTACATATAGGTGTGTTTTGTTTAGCTGGATTGTAATACACAACGCTTCCAATTTCGCTATCTTCAATTTCGATTCGGTTTCTGTTGTGAAATTTCTGCGCTCGCTGCCATTTTGCTGTCCTATTTAATGATGTCTGACCGTGAGCAGTCGCAAGATAACGTGAGTTTATACTAACCAATGCATTTCACTCTCAGAGGCGTATGGAATTACTAGTCAGTCGAACCACCATATATCGTCGTGTTCGCCGTGCAATGGAAACTTTCCATGCCAGCATTTCCACCGCTGGACAAGAGTTTACTGAGTGCCATGCATCCGGTTTGACAGAAGGTGCTAGTAAATGCTTGCTTTATATAATTGACAATATTAGATGTTCCGGAACATGCAGGAGATCAGTCTGAATTGTTACAACATACCCCCGATGGTGAGGGTACTAGGTTTATGTTGACAAATAACCTTATCGACCGGCTTCGAGATTGGGTTGTTTCAAGTAATACTCCCAGAGTTCATGTCAGTCGGCTGTTACAAATTCTGAGAGGACGACTGCCTGAACTGCCGTCAGATGCAAGAACCCTTATAGAAACTCCAAGGACGTTGTTGATACGTGATGTGCATCCTGGTGAATAGGCCCATTTCGGACTGGCTAATGGCATTACACAAGTGTTAACATATCGCCAGGTGCATGACGTCGACAACATTGCAATACACCTGAATATTGATGGACTATCACTGACGAAATCGGGAAGATACAATTTGTGGCCCATCTTGTGCGGATTATGCGAGCCATTAATGTCCCAACCTTTCATTGTTGGCATCTATGGTGGAAACGGAAAACCAGAGGACGTTAACTGTTACCTCCTTGACGCAATCAATGAACTGCGTGACGTGTTATCTACCGGCATACTGTGTGCTGGGGTGAACGTGAGCGTTAACCTGAAGGCTGTTATCTGCGACAGACCAGCTGGTGCCTTTGTTAAACGAATACGCAGCCATAATGCTTATTACGGGTGTGATAAATGTAACCAAAAAGGGATGTATTCCAATGACAAGGTTACGTTCACCCTGAACTGCGCTTCCGCAAGAACAGATGCTACATTCCGCGCTTCTCTCCCAGCGATTCCCTCTCCGTTCACTTCCATCCCCATTGATATGG
>JTDE01009009.1:9100-20660 GCA_014338405.1 Paragonimus skrjabini miyazakii | reverse complement strand
GTCTCTAGCTTGACCCCCAAGCGTAAACAAAACACGGTACGGCAGGCGGTCAGTTGATAGTCGGAAGGTGTGGTCAAACTAACGAAGCCCATGAGACCAGATAAGTGGGTTCAAGGGTCGACAGAGTCTGTCCGTTCGGAAGACACATCGATGAACCTCATCACTGCTGATGCGGTGTTTCCACTAATGCTTCGGAGACACCGATGGTCGAAAACGAAAACTGTGAAAATTTTATGCGTCGATAGGTCAAATTTTGCAGATGTGTCTATCTTTTCGTGAGATGCACATCATGAACAATCGCATACAGCTATGATTGGTAATAGTAGCTACTCCTTATGGCGCCTCTCCGGGATAACCGATCATTGCGTTCCCTAGGGATTGTGGCTATAGAAGGAAAAGCTTTTATGTAATGCGTGCGTACTATGTTACCGAATACACAAATGGTTCCCTGACAAACGTGGGAAAGAAGTACAAACGCCATTCACTTTGTGCAACACGATTCATGAGTGGGTATTCAAAATTTAAAAAATCAATCAATAAGACTGTAAGACTGTGTAGTAATGAAGGCGATGACATGTTGCGTTATCATACGTCAGTGCACAATATGTAACTCATTGCGATAGCTCAGTGATAACGGTGTCTCCTAATAAACGCATGTTTATCTGTTTGATCTCGAGTTAAAGCGACGGCGCTTGTCTATGGTTTTGACAATCCGATAGCATCCAGCCCTTTGACGACCTAATACCTAGTACGGCAACATCCACGTTAATATGAAAAAACAATCGACAACTGTTCATCATGTATGTAATTTTTACCTATTCATAAACTAATCCTTGGAATCACTCATCTTTCGTGCACAGTGAGATTACCCTGCATTATGTAAGGCGGCAAACGAAATACCTCATAAGCTAGTCAAACAGCGTGTGCCCATGAGTGCAGTTCAACAGTGGTATTCAGACGATCTTTCCAAAGTATGGCACTTACTAAGTACGAACAGAAGCTGGAAGGTTATTCTTGCACTGCAAAACGGCCGATGAAAAAAAAGCGAAGCCATGGGAATAACTCAAGGAAACCGCTGTTGACGGTAGCTTTCGAGGAACGTAACTCCTCAAGAGTGTGTATACAAACATATCAGGCAGCATTTCCAACCTGGACAAGTTCAACATTGTGAAACCCAAGTGCACTGTGACCGAGCCCTTATCCTTCAGACAGTTTGGCAAGAGTTCCAATAGATAAGGTTGCTGAATACGTAAACTGCCTTCCTGCTTGAAGCATTGATCCTATGTATTATCTTCGGGCAATCAAACACGTCAATTACGCACATGAAGCGTGACCATTGTAAAGTGCTTTCGACTGGATGAAAGCAGAGTACACGAAAATAAGGCGGCAAAACGATGGAAGGTTGTGCTTACTGCAGCCAATGAATGTGATCACTTTAGAGTAACCAAGTGCTGAATACTCAAAATCCAATTCTTGAGTGAAATTCATGGAGTTTAGAACAGAACCGCTGTGTACAGCTACAACCAGACTCATTGTTGTGATGAACTTGGGCGTAAAATTCCAACATTTACCATCAGGCAAAAACCATATCCCTTTTGCATCCAACATTGAAGATCCGACATAATCATCACAGCCTTCGGTAACAGTCCTCCACTGAAAACCTCCAGGTCGCTTCAAGAAAATTAATTATGCAAAAAACGAGAAACCAATCGCGTAGAATAACGGTCGCTTCTGTATATACACCCAATTCGATCGGGCTGTTCATTGTTGTTTTTGCTATTGGCAAAAACAGTATTTTAAAAGTTAGTTTCCTTTAAACTTCGAACAAAGCAGTTAGTACACACAAATTGATATATCCAAGCATTTCGTACTGACTCATCAGTACCACATTTACATTAGCGGATCAGTTTTTTTTATAACAAATAGGTGGGGTGGATAATGATTCAGCGGGTTAGGATAGGTCATTAAGTGCAGGAAAGGGGCAGGTTTGTGAACAATTGTTTCTGAACACAGACAGCCGGCTGGAGTCGATTGATTTATCAATTATGTGATCTTCGACCAACTAGTGCCGACAGTGTAGGATGGCTAAAGCCATTTTCACCGATGCAGCTTATGAGTTTATCGAAACTCTGATTAACAGCCAGTGTGCTATCAAGAAGCAACGCTTGAACTCGTTAAGAGAACTTGAATTAAAACACGTAGTAATACTAAGACTGGATGATTGTTCTGAAGTCGTTATTTTAGACAAAGATGCGTATATGCAGAAGATGCTGTCAACCTTAAACGACCAAACGAAGTTTCCGCGAATAGACAGAGTGGATAATGATACTCAAATAGAGGACCGCATAGAACTACATCTGAAGCTACTCTTGCAGTTGCGGATTACTGATGAGGTAACGCAAACATTTCCTACACCTTGTAGATCGTCAACGCTCCCAAGTTTATGGCTTGCCGAGGACACACAAGTCTGGGTCGATTTTGGCAATTACAAACTCCCCTCACCATAATTTGGTACGCTGGCTAGTCACTACTCTAACCCCAGTAAGACAAGGAGTTTCCGACATTCCATTAAAGATTCTTCTGAACTGACCAGTGGCTTCGACAAAATTAATCTTGCTAACGAACTGATATCTTCTGTAGACGTTCGGCCGCTGTCCACAAATGTCGCACTGCACGAAGCAATTGACTGTATTCATCAGCTCGCTGAAATAAACCACATTACTTTGCCACTCCCGATATATATATATATATATATATATATTATATGCAGAGGGAAACTCTGCTGCTCTACACTGAGGATGTCAGTCTTCATTTTGTCGTGCATTCCTACCGTCAAATAGATCGAGTAGCCATAGGAAGTCCACTCGGCCTCATTCCAACAGACATTTTCATCCTGAAAACTGGGCAAGAGCAACTGAACAAGAGATAGGAAGCTCGTCATATTCAAAAACTTACGTCAATAACATCAATAGTCAGCCGATCTAAACGGTTAATTGATAACCTGGTGCACCATCTAAACAGTTGTCATCTTCACCTGAAAGTAACGTGTGAATTTGAGGCCGAAAACTGCCGGCCATTCCTAGACATACTCGGAAGTCGCCGCGAAGATGGCTCGATTAGAAGAGCTGTCTATAGGAAACCTATGTGGTCCTGTCACTACTTAAACCTCAACAGTTTTACAGCGGTCCAACATAAACGAACACTAGTAAACACGTTGTTCACACGAGCAAGGTGATTCTGTACGCACGAAAGTCTTGTGGAAGATCCAAACTTGACCATTTCTGTCCTACAACCAAATGGTTTCCCCAGAAGGTTCGCAGAGAGACACAGTAGACAAAAAGTACAACACGAAGAGATGGTCAACATAGAGAAAGAGGGTCTACATAGAGTTATATTTTAAGATTGATTACATCATGCAACAAACAAACTGATTGAAAAATTCAACTGGGCGAACGTTCAGTGTATCTGAGCTTCGTGTGATCACTCGGGCTCAGAAGCTAGCAGTGATTTCAATCAAAGATCAGTCTATCGGTGCCATCTCACAGTGTTTACCGATTTATACGTAACTGAAGTGAAGAATACATAGGCAGAACCGAGAGATCCCTGATCTCCAGAATGATGGAACATTTGTCTAAATGGATGCACGAGTCTGTTACCGGAGAACAGCAATGCTGTTTAGACACGTAAATAGCCAGTTTCCTCAGTCGTCAGACACGTCCTGATCATTGGTCGCACTGTCAACCCATCGTGTGCACACAGAATCCTGTTACGTTATTCCAGTTCAAGGCCCTTGCGGTTTGCTGAAGCGGTCACAATCAGCCGATTACAGCCAGCTGTCGTCTGTGTTCAGAAACAACTGTTCTTGAACCTGACCCTTTCTTGGACTGAATGACCTATCATAACGTGCCGATTGATTATCCACCCCCACCTGTTTGTTATAAAAAAACTGGTTCGCCAGTGTAAATTTGGTACTGATGAGTCAATATGAGATGCTTAGGACTACCAAGTGTTGTGTACTAACTGCTTTGTTCAAAAATAGTATTATCCAATTGTGATTGACTACTGGTCACGCGAACTCGTTTGAACAGGTTCGGAAGAGTGGCGTTTTACACTTAAAAAAGAACCAGACGGGAAACCAAGAAGAATCAGTAGTGCAGCCCAGCCCGGAAATTGACACATTCGTACACGATCAGAACATACAGTACCTGGAATCATCGCTCATAGCAACAATACCATAGAATAACTTTGGGAAAAAGTACCAACAAGAATAAAAACTGATAAAACAAGGGTACGCGAAAAACTGAAATGATGTTAATGCGGGTATGCCAATGCCTGTGGCATGCTGCCATCTATCGGACGAGTGATCACAAGAATCATAATGAGGGAAGCAAGTTACGGTTAAATCACTACTCGATGCAACCGGTAAATATTGCCGAATCGACAGGAATCTACTTGTTTTCCCAGCATTACTGATCAAGAGAGTACATTAGCTAAATGAACTCACGAAAGCGCGAATAACACGACTCTGTCATTGTCTACTTAATTAAGTATAAAGAGCACACCGTTACTGTTCACAGTATTAGCATATAATCGCCTGTGTGAATTAGTAGGTTGCATTTATTAAAATCGAGATGCAATACACCAAATATAGCACAGTCCAAACTAATGACCAACGCGCTACAATAACCGTCTTTGGTACAAAGCACTTATGTACTCAGGAGAATTTTAGAGACAATCCATTACTTAGTTGTTTTGGAGCTCAGATCAAATACGCCCACCGAAAGCCATCATAACCAACGCTATTGAGAGAATTAAAAATGCCTATGTCTAGGACTCACGCACTTCACATCAATACGCTTACAACTAGCAAATAAACGATTAAGCTGCAAACGAACTGAGTAAAATGGCGGGCTTAAAAAACTCATGGTCGCCTCTTGGCGTACCCTTCTTCATGGCTCAAAGTGGCGAATTAATCGGAAATCACCGCAGTATAAGTGACAAGTTGTCTGATTTTCTACATTGTGTGATAATGTGAGTATACCTCCTCATGAAAATGCTCGTAGGCGTTCGTCTTTTACACTATAAATTGTTACAAGCAAGGCGATATACTAGTCACATTTCAACTTTTACGTGAAAGGCGGTTGTTTTCGTTTCAAATAATAAGATGCATTTGAGAAGCTGTATACCGGATGTTGTCCAAATGGGCAGGATTGGGTGGGTTGTCAGAGATTTGAAACGTATGAATTGATGTCTAAAGACAAACGTGAATCTACTTAGATCACTGTATGCTCACTCTGCAAGCAGGGTGAGAGTTTATGGTCAACTGTCTCGGGCGTTCATCACCTCTAGTGGTGTTCGTCAAGGGTGTCCGATTTCCCCCTTCCTGTTTAATTTTGTCATAGACGACATTCTGGAGGGTGCGCTTCGGGAATACAGTGGGCTTGGTGTTGAGCTTCTTCCTGGCGCTAGATTGACCGATCTGGAGTACTCGGACGACATTGTTTTACTTAGCCCCTCTGCCGAAAACATGCAAACCATGCTGGACAGGTTGAGCGACCGGGCTGGTTTGTATGGAATGCGCTTTGCACCTTCAAAGTGCAAAGTGTTGCTTCAAGACTGGGGCACTTCAACTCCTACTTTCTTCATTGCAGGTAATCCGCTTGAGACTTTGGACAGTTTCACATACTTGGGTAGCACTATCTCGTCAGCCTGTAATATTGCTGACGAGATATCAGCGAGGATCGCAAAGGCACGAGTTGCCTTTGCCAAACTGCGTCATCTGTGGCGTCGAAAAGACGTCCGGTTGTCGCTGAAAGGAAGGGTGTATAATGCCTGTGTGCGTTCCATTTTGCTTTATGGTTCGGAAACGTGGCCTGTTCACAAAGAAGACATCAACATGCTTGCTGTGTTTGACCATCGTTGTCTCCGCCAATTGGCCCATATTAAGTGGACTGATCGCGTGAGCAATGTGGCAGTTCGCCGGCGCGTATTCCGGAACGCTCGGGATGCGCGATCAATTGATCAGCTAATTACGTTGCGCAGCTTGCGATGGTTAGGTCACGTACTCTGTATGTCATCTGATCGTTTACCGTACCGGGCATTATATGCAGAGCAAAGTGGGTAGGTGTCGCCTGCCTGGATGGGGTCCTCGTGATCACCCAAACCGCTGGTTAGAGACGCTATCCGAGATGGCGATGTGTCGCAGTCAATGGCGGACCTGTGTCCATACCATTTCTAATTATTCCTGTTAGCCTTCTCTCATTAATTTTCAGCCTCCTCAGTAACTTTTTCTTCTAGGATATTCTACGTTACTGTTGAGGTGAACGGCGGCCCGAGCCACAGTACCTTTTGGTCAGGCTCATGGCTGTTATGATGATGATGATGATGATGATGATGATGATGATGATGAAAGACAATTGAAAGGAAGACTTACCCTTGGAGAGCAGCACTCATTGCTGACAGAACGGATTTTTGTATCCGAACGTCCGAGGTGAGCAAAAATTTCCGAAACAGACGGAACCCGTTTTTTTCAACGAAATATTTGCCGTTATCTATCTATTCAGCTTGTTAAAGGAAGATTGTGAACTTAAATTTACTTGGTGTAGCAAGTAGGACAGCTCTTCCAGCAACGCCAAAGTGAGATTTTCGTCCATAGTTTCCAGTTCCAACTGAACAAATAAATCATCCAAAATTTCCAAATCCGTCTTCACAGATATGTTCAAGGACTGAAAATCGGCTTTGAGTTCCTCATATGACCGAAATTTTTTTTTAGTCCGTTGAATTTTATCCTACAGAAGATATCAGCACATAACCAAATGTGCGTAATGTACCTCGTCCACCAGTTCATCTGAAGTAAACGCCAACTGTAATGGATCATCCCTCGCAGACCTATTAAAGTTAATCAGCTGCTGGGTCTCAAGTTCTTGATTAGGAATGATTCCGGCCGCTGGATACTCCTTATCACTGTCATTATTCGGTAAGCTCTCAGAGTGTCCCATGTTCATATCCTGAAAAACGGGCAAGTGTTTGGGAGTTGTCATTTCGGATTCGGCGGTTTGCCACTTGCTGGTCTTCAAGAAAACACCATCTGGGTCGCGGCTGCTGCTATTGTTGTCTGAAGTGAAGCGTAATGTCAAGGGAAAGTAAGATGAGCACTAACCTTGTTGGTCACCAAGACAGAGAGACTGGAAGACTATGAGAAACAGAAACACTAGCATGATACGTAATGAATGCACCGATGACCTAAACGCTAAAATTTCGAAAGTCTGGAATGAAAAAATACAGACGATGTAACAATAAAGATGACAATGGTAAAACCGTGACACAGAAAATGCTTACCACCATGTGTAGTTTCATTTTAAAATCATAAAGTGTACAAAGTCTAACACCGACGCGATTTCAATGGGCAATCTACAATAAAGTGCTGAGGCTTGGATAAGAATCGGTGACAAGACGCCGACTATGAATCATACCGAGGCAGACTTAAACTAAGTCTATTTCAACAGACAATGGCTGAGTCTGAATACTTGACAGTATCCCCCTCATTCACTTTGAGGCAACAGATGGCAGCCTGTGTTGCAGGACGTGGAGATTCGCGAGTAGTTTGATCCTTAGCAGTATAACATCGTTCATGCCGACATGGCGTTGTAAGAAAAGTACTGTAAGTTTGAGTTAAGTAATGTTAAAAACCGACAAAATCACCTAGAAGATATCATAGATATCACATACTTGACAAGGTAAGGTCACGAGTCGATAAACCTACCACAATATATGCGAAGAACAATTCGACTGGGTACGACAAAGAAAGACTCAGGGAAAGAGGAAGGGTACCGATGCAAACAGGGAGTCGCTAAACAAGCGCCAATGAGTTCTATTCTTCGTCAAATTAAACAGCGATCTGAATCAGAGGTTCTATTGTCCTTCGAATTCCAGCCAGGAAGCTGGGAAAGCCATACTGATACAAGCTTCAGGAACAGTGCCCTTATACCCCAAACCCCAATCATATGCTGTCATCATCATCATCATGAACAACAATACATTATCGGTTCTCACTGATAGTTAACTGGCACACAACCATGAAGAAAGAAACAAACCGTGCACAGGAAGAGGGGGGGAATGAATGGGGGAAAGGGAACCTAACAACCAAAATTAGCTACGTCTATATTCGAACATTCGAAATCAAGGTTTCTACACCTTGCATTCAAACAAATGAGTTATAAGTAAAAGTAAGGCGTCATCAGCGAGACAGCTTCCTTATGGCTCACATTATCCCGCATTATTAAGTAAACTTACTTCACAAACAACGACAACACTCCGGCCACTGAACCCGATAAACCGCCATGGCACCTAACGTCTCTAGCTTGACCCCCAACCGCAAACAAGACACGATATGACAGGTGGTCAACTGTCATTCGGAAGGTGTGGTCTAGCCAATGAATCCTAGGAGACCAGATAAGTGGGCTCAAGGGTCGACAGAGTCTGTCCGTTCCGAAGACACACCGGTGAACCTCATCACTGCTGAAGCGGTGTTTTCACTACACGCCGCTAATGCCTCGGAGACACCGATGGTCGAGAACGAACATTTTGACAATTCTGTACCCTGACAAATCAGATTTCGCAGCCGAATGAGACTGTCTTTATAGTGGCAGTATACATGGTGGCAGTATACACAAACAGACTGCAATCATACCGATGTGAGAGATGACGTAGGTTGGTAAATACCGTCCCATACAATCGGACATTCCACCAGCGCTGATGTAACCCTCATGGTATATGGACTTCTCGACCGCTTTCAACGACACCATCAGGGAGGAGAGCAGATATACTTTCAACATCACTGAGGAAATGAAACCCCTAATCGGTCTCTGATGCTCTGGGTTCTCGCGAACCGTCAGAGATAACAGCAGTCGTTTGCATACTGTATTTCTCCAAATTGAGTACCAGGAATCAGTTCCATACCATCAGACTCGCAGTCCGTCAAGCCGCACTCTAGAATCTAGTGTACTAAAAAGTGACATAGGAAATGGGAGGCACATCTCTTGGGATACTGAAGGTCAGCGGTACGCTGTTGTTGCAACTGCTCAACAGCAAATGAAGCATGTATCTGATGTGTAACTGAAAACGAGAATGAATCATCAAATATAGACATTCAACAAAAGAGCGGAAACTGAGAATGGCTGGCTTGGTGCAGTAGAATATAAAATGAAAGCAAAGGCTTAAGACAAGAGCATAAGACCAAATTTCCAATTAATGCAAATGTGATATGACTGAACAAACGTTAAAATACAGTTAGCCTGAGACTGAAAAGATGTGGAGCCCGTGAGAAGGGCGTCGTTCGCCTTACATTTGGACTAATAGCCGAAAGGAGAAAAGGGGAATAGTTATTATAAGTGTGAGGGCGCACACCCTTTTATCGTCCCAAGCCGCCTCCGTCGTGAGAAAGAAGAAAAACGATTGACTCAGTCCTACTTGGCGGAACTGTTCAAAGCGGTCAAGACTTTTTATACCGTTAGGCTCATCCGCGACCCTAACTCTTTTTTTTCGGCAACTGTTCTCTTTGGTGTCTTGGGAATGTGTGGTCATTACGCGCCCTATAAATACTTTGTACTTGTCGCCTTTGCCGAACACGTTTTGGGGCGGAACAAAGCCCTATTTTTGTACGCGTCTTTTGGCTTGTCTTGGGAACGAATAAGGGGACAGTCGCAGTACTTTTCGGGACCGAGATTTTCGTGCGAATTATTAACGGGAGAAGAATCCGAATATTGCCAAGCGCATTGCGATAGCAAGGACGAACCAGCGTATTGTTTAGGAGGGTTTAGAAAAATAAGTTAACGCGGGTGACAGAACAAAGTAATGCAGAAAAAAAACAGTGAAACAATACAGCTCACCGCGGTAGGTTAATAACTTTGCCATTATGGAAGGGGAATACTTCTCAGTTGTTCAGGTCGGAGAAGAGTGCTGAGTCGGGCGCCTTTACCAAGATTCTTTGGTTCAAAAGAGGCCTAACCCACAAGGTTTGAGGGGAGGGAGCACGCAACTTGTAGTTCATTGAGGGCCAATGACCAGTAGTGGTTCGGTTCGCCTAACCTTCCGAAGAAGTCCGTTCATCCAAGATACCCAGTGCACCCAGAATGAGATAGCGATAGAAGCAGTGCAATAATTCGAGGATTTACAAAGTAAGGCGGATCCGGTGCATATATGCACACCAAGAGAGTCCAAGACCAACTGGGAGGCCGCAACGCCTGTTTATTTTCGTCGGATTTGGTGAGCAGATTGGCTTATACGCCCTTCGAATGGGGTCCAGCCACTCAAGATATCGGGTGTATTCTTCGTACCCGCCGGAGCCTGTGATCACGACTGCGCGTTGTACGCCTTCCTCCAGATTTTTCCATCGTCAGCGGAGACAGAAAATGCCCGTACGCCATATGAGCAGCATGCCAAATAAACCGCAAGCTGTATGAGGATTAAAGTTAATAGAACCAAGCGGAAGAACTAGAAATGGTGTGAATGCAAATAGGCCGTCGGCTACGAAACACTATCATCCCACCTAATGACTCTAGTCACCGACTCCACTGGACGCGGAGATTCAAGCCCGGAAAGCAATCCCGACCTACAATGACGAAGCCTTTGGTGATTGACTTCGTTTCTATATGCCAGGTCATCATCCGTCCACCCTGTATGTTGACCCAATTAGTTGTGGCATCGGCAGCCCAATGTAGCAGACGACCTGCGGGCATCTACAGCACATGACCGAACGATCTAAATCGGTGCGCACTTGACTTTTGCGCAACCGGACTCGATTGATGACGGCGTAGGATTCTTTAACATGGTAGTAAAAAAATCCCTATTGAAAAGCATAGGACGCGTTGTGTGTGCCCCAGTGGACTATGTAGACCAATCAGAAGCGCTGAAATTTCCGATAGGGGAAACTAACCATGTTAATGTAGCCTACGTGATTGATGACAGGGTTCACGGGATACTTGTGGCAGTAATTACTGCCACCTGCCACCTGACTTAAGTCAGGTGTGGAATATGTCGTTCTGTAGCAGACACAAGCCTTAAGTAACTAGAAAACCTCGAATACCTCGCCATTTAGCATACGCGGCCGGAAAAGTGAATGTGGGCTATTAATAGCCTACAATTGTGGTCAGGGTGCATGAGAGAGTTCTGGATAATCCCAGTCATGGCAGGGATATACAGTACTAACGGGAGCAAAACTTGAGTCCGGCACTTTTTAAAAGATGGGGTTGAAAACTGTAAGTCAACGTGAATACTGTGATCAACCAACTCGAGACAACTCACGTCACACAATTCACGGCGGCGCCGATACATACTGACGTCCGTTTATAAATCAATAACTCATTAAAACGCTAAGTTCATTGGATTAATGGGTTGTCGACAGAAGTAATCAGCAGGAGTTTTAGAAGTTTCCATGACCCCGGACGCAATTATCAATGCAAAACGGTGATGCTACCTAAATGATTAAAAACGGATACATTAGCTTCAATGGGTTGAATGGGCGACAGACGGAAGTAGAAAGCCACGGCTTTTGATGGTTCCG
>JTDE01009008.1:5667-19700 GCA_014338405.1 Paragonimus skrjabini miyazakii | reverse complement strand
AGGGACCCTCCTCCAGTCTTTTCATCCTGTCGATCAGCCCGGTATATACAGTATGCGGGTGGACAGAGGTTTTCAGTGCTCGTCTCCGGCTTCAGCCACGATTCAGTAACCGCTATAAAATCCGCATCTGTGGTGACCGCTCGGAGTTCTCCCCACTTGTTTCCAACACTGCACGCGTTAGTCCAGACCACAAGTAGTCTCCCCTCACCTATTTTCCTTGAGATTAGCTCAAGGTTGTGAGGGGATGCGAGCTCGGACGTTACGTCCTAGGGCCTACCCCATTTGTGGAGTAGTAGCAACCAACTGTTTCTGGGTAGACCGGCCTTTAGCGGCAGCCCCTACCGTAACCTGCTCTGATTTGCGTGTACTTTCTGAGTCTTCGCGTCTACTCTCTAAGAAACTATTGGATAGATGCAACGATGTGCTAGCTTTGACACCTCCTCCTCTTGGAGCACACATGGAAATTTTCTCGACATGCAGCCTGGGTGAGGGTAAAACATTAGTTGGCTGACTCGCTGGAAATGCTACATCCATCCTCGTCTTAGATAAGTTATCTGGGGTTACCACAATCCCCCCTTTCGTAGAGTCCCTGATGGTCCCCGCACATGACAGGCAACTGTCCCTATGTCGAGGGTTAGCAAACTCAACCAACAAAGGTCTAGGTTTCCGGATACTCCAGTCAGTTTTCTGCCATTTCCCTAACCTCAGAACTCTCTCAATCCCCACGTGTCCTGGGTTGTTTACAATTCGCAACAGGTTGACCACATGGTATCGCATGGCGCGCTCCCGTTGTCGACCTTCCCTCATTACCGGTTTTGGTATTCCATGAAGCATCTACCATCCTGTAGTGACCTAAGTATCCCTGCCTGTTCATCCAACCTCTTCTGAAGAGCTGTCAAAGCATCTAGTAAATTGACCCGTTCTTTGCCTACGGATGTGGCGATAGGAGATGCCTTACGCTTCATCCCCGGTGTTTTGGGACCTCTTTTTATCGGTTCCGCCATCTTAACATTTTCCGACCTATGATGTCCCTGAGGTTTCCTCCCTGCTTCATCAGCCTTAATCTGAATATATCTCGGGACGTGACCGACAAGCACCTCAAGTTCCCCCACCTGGCTCACAGCCTGTTTCTCCTCATGTCGACCACTGCTAGGCGAATCCCCACTCACGTTTTCTAGACTTAAACTGTCATCTGGGACCAGAGGCGTTGAGAGGGGATTGTCTAGACTCTTGTGCCCTAGGATACAAGCGATACAAACCGGGCATACCCATCTCAGAACCGAATGTTCCGCATATAGCATGTAAGCACGGTCTTCTAGTTTACTGCACCTTGGGTGAAACCAAACGTGGCACGTGTAACAACAAATACCAGTCTCCACCACTTCC
Organism: Paragonimus skrjabini miyazakii; assembly: GCA_014338405.1. Taxonomy (NCBI): domain Eukaryota; kingdom Metazoa; phylum Platyhelminthes; class Trematoda; order Plagiorchiida; family Troglotrematidae; genus Paragonimus; species Paragonimus skrjabini miyazakii. Next base: position 18,314 of record JTDE01009008.1, on the reverse strand, counting down.
AGGGAGCAACTGTGGTTACCGCAAGGAAACTTATTCAGCTGGGGCCTGATCATGCCATCACAAGTAACTTTGCGAGATGATCTGGTGATCCTGGACATTACAGAACGCGATATCAAATAAAGGAAGGAAAGAAGAAAAAGCTAGAGTTTATAAGACCTAATAACTGGGACCCTTGTTATAAATAAACAAAAGGAAATAAGAGACAACTAGGTACACTAATTAAAAACCGACGCTCAGTAAGCCTAACTGGAGATACGATGCGAACAACCAACACAGTGCTCACCTGAGTTTTTCTCGTCACTGTATACCAAGAAGCTTTAAAGCAACTCTTACCCACTGCCTCCTGCACCTACGAATGTCGTTGATCAATGGCTGATATCCGAAGAGTAGGTTGACCGAACTTCCAGTGATGAGTGACTGTGACGACACTTTCGGTAGTTTCCGATGTATTTCGTATAGCGGAAGTAACTGGACTGTTGCTGTCAGTAACTTGCCTTCTTCAAACGTGCAATCCGGAAGATAGGGAAATAACACCTTCTCACGCCAGAAATTCAAACAGCGCGTGTCTATTTCAGCGTAAATTGTCTGTACGTTCCCTTATTTATCATCTGGTGCGTGTTTAACTTCTGAACAAACAACACTTACTGCAAATGTTCCGGGATTGTCTGAACACGCATTGTCACCGTGTCTGGGGATGCAAGTCATCTCGGCTTGTGAGGCTTCCGGGCTCACCAAGCGCTATAGCTATTTTACGTCATTTCTTATCTATCGTTTAGAAGACGTTTCCGTTTGCCAAGAAGCACTTTAGATCGCTCTCTCGATCTACTCGACAGCTATTCAACTCGCAACTACAGGAGGTTTTGTGGCGCAAACGGAATCCCCGTAACTGTGTGGGACGACTGTTTTTACTTTCTCGCATACGAACTGCAACTACCGTTAGGTTCCATCACCGGTAGTTATCATTAGGTTTTTCAATTTATCGCTTGCCTATCTTCATCCTCCAGATCCCCACCTCAACGTTTCCCAAGGTTAATTAATTGTATAAGCAGAAAATATTGAAGACATACCCGAGTAAGCCGGTTGCAATACATATATATATATATATGCATAAATGTAAATATATATTACACTTTTAGTCTATCGCCAATGTAGGAACCCGGCTGTTCGCCAAGTACCACTTCAGTCATATCGGGAAAGGAAAGCCCTGCGAACCAACTCGTCAAACTGTTCTCCACCTTATATCACACATAGTACAATATACTTGGATTCATCATCAAACATTGCTGCTTCTGATCTATTCAGAGAATGAAATCGCTTGCTTGGTGCCGCTGACCTGGTCCATAATTAAGGCTTGAGCATGCGTTCACACCAGTAGCTGCTCCACCTGATTGACTTAGGCCAACAAGGTCTCAGAATACAACATGCGTTCTCCTTAGAGGCTATTGCAACCTGATCCACTTAAGCCATGAGCTATGTCTGGGCATGCAGTATGCGTTCACAATAGTAGCCGCTTCACCGGATTCACCTAAGCTACGTTCAGCGTCTGGGTATGCAGTAAGGGTTCGCACTAGTAGCTGATCCATCCGATTGACTTAGGCTATCAACAACGTCTCAGCATGCAGTATGCGTTCACACTAGTACCTTCTCAACCCGATTTACTCAGATTATAATCAGCGTCTGAGTTTGCAGTATATGTTCGCATTAGTAGCCGCTCTTTCCGAACCACTTCTACCATGAACAATTTGGCGAACGTACACATGCGAGAAGTGATAGAATGCTTGTATTTGAAGCGTTTGGGGTACATGGCAACATCATCTTTGATTCTGTTGATTGTCACACTGATTGAATTAGGTTTCTGCCCCGCGATAAATACTTGGCGTTCTAAACATCATAATGTGACTGGCTGAGAGGTACACCTCCCGGTGATTAGTAGGCAGCTTGATTTCATCTGTTTCCGTATATTGTTCCGTATGAACGCCACGCGACCTCAATCTAGTTTGAAACAATGCAGTAGAATGAATATAATTTAGTTTGGAAGATTCCCGATGATAGAGTGGGACACGATACCCTCTTCTTACGCCGTTCCACATACACCGAAGATGGAAACAACCATATGATAGCGTCATTTCCAACCATTTCTGAGGGCAGCGTCTCATCAATCAGTATCTACCTGAAATCTTGCAAACAAGGAGAAATATTATAAATATCGTATAGACAGGGAGGCTGGAACTGTTGCCACACGTCCTGCTCCATCATTAACAACGTGCTTATTGTTTTGTTTATTGCTTGCTGACTATGCTTGAATTCAGCTTGCCGTGTGTTCGTGAATCAGTGCGCACTTTTTTCAATGGTAATGACCAACCTTTATGCTCGTTAGTTATCCAACGAAAACATTGATTCCCACCCCTACCATTTCAGTTACAACTCTTCTATCTTCGGATCATGCATGCTTTCGATTCCGGTGAGAGTTGGTCTGTGTTTTTGCCGGCTGCAGACTTCACTGACGACTGCCATAATGTTATGTCCTTTTTGGCTAGAACTGAAGAAAATCATTATAACTTATCCCCAACGTTCTATATACTCGTTCAGTCTGAGTTCTCCCATGTTCTTCTAATCAACATTGAGCATAGCTTAAGTGAACTGGAAGGAGCAGCTACTAGTATGAACGTATGTACATACTTGGGCGTTGACCATAGCCTAAGCAAAATGGACGGGGTAGCTGCTAGCCTGAACGCATACTGCATACTTAGGCATTGATCATAGCTTAAGTGAACTGGCCAGAGCAGCTGGTAAGGTCATTACATGCGGCATAATTGGGTGTTGATTGTAGCTAAGTGAACTAAACACAGCAACCACTAGTGTAAACGCATACTACGCAATTAAGCTCTGATCGTAACTTAAGGGAACTGGTCGGAGCAGCTACTAGTGTGAACGCATACTACTTGCTTAAACGTTGCACATTTCGTGACCCAAATTTAGTTCTGAAAATTGCAGAACAGTTATCACGGCAGCAGTTACTACGACAGTTCCATCATCACGCATACTCTAACCGCCACAGTTGCAACTTCGTATTCTAAACATGAAGTACAAACACGCTGAGGAATTTACCTTCTTCGGGTGGTGTACTAGCCCGGCGCTGAAATGTCGTCTACGTCAGGCGGCACTGATGACCATTGGTCTGACAGCCGGGGAGCCCTTGGGTTGGCACACCGGGATCTTAAGGGGGGCATGTGGACGGGTGTGTGCAATGATAGGGCTGTCTTAGTAACTGCGGTGAGCTCAACATCCGAATGTGATCTTACGGATTCCGTCGGAAGATAATTTTTTTCAGCGATTCTGCATTTTTCGAAACTGCACTTAGGTCACGAGTTGTGCAAACAACTATCGGCGGAAATGTGAACCGTGTAGGCGACATTATTCCGTTTGAAAAGATTCCATATTCGAAAATACCCGTTTTACGCTAGAGGAAGCATTCACACTTTCGCCACACAGAGCGTTCTAGAACAACATAAAACTCACAGCGTTCATAGTGGTCTACCCTGGGAACAGACGAAATACAGTCAACTTATTATTCCTCATCCGAAGACAGGTTCAAGTAAGCCGATTATATTATTTATTTCTCTTGCGTTTAGCCGAGCACCATAATAATCACGGACAAATGGAGAGCCTACAGAACTTTGGATGAAATAGCTCATTACGAGCACTAGATGATCAATCATTCAAAAAGTTTCGTGGATCCTGAGAACAGCATGATGAACGCAAAAAATCTGAAAAATCGTTGGTCCTTTGCCAAGAAGCACTTTCGTGCAATATCTGAATCAAAAGAACGGCAGTTCCAGTCACAACTTCAGATCTGTTGGCGAAAACAAAATCCTGGACACATGATGGGCAAACTGTTGTTAACCTTGCCTCATACGAAAATGTTGTTAATTATTGTTGGGAAAAGGCACTTTGTCCCCAAAAGTCGCATTATTCGCAAGGGAAATGGATTTCTTCATTTTCTGGGAACTAGAAAGCTCGCCAGAATTCTGGAACGTCCAGGAGGTTACGCTCGCTTCTGATTGGTCAATTCGGCGACCTAGGCCCAAGACCGACCCAAACCTATAAATACAGTTGCTGTGAATCGCAATTTTGCCTTCGGACTGAGCAGTAAATAAAGCTCGTTTGAAGGTCGTCTTTTTCCTTACTTGTTGGGGGGTTCTAAGTTGCGAGAGTTGCGTTCCGATATTTGAGCTCTGTTTTTCGTACCGCTTTGCAATATCGTTGCGTTCGTTTTTTAAAGAGATACTGCTCGTGGTCTTGCGTTTGCTCTTGTCTTTCTGTATCAGATGGGGTTGTAACAATTATACAATATACTTTGACATTATTTCACGCGTTGATTATTCCGATTCATATGTCCTGCGCAGAGATTGATAGCTGTTCCGTCCGGTTGACTTAAGCCATGATCAGCACCTCATTATGCTGCATTTATTCGCCTCAATAGCTGCTCCGTCCAGTTGACTTAAATTGAGCCGAACTGTGCTCCATGCTTAGACACTTATAACCACCCCGTCCATTGGTCTTACCTTACGGGTTAAACCAAACTGCACTCCACGCTTAAACACTAATAAGTGCTTCGTCCATTCGTCTTACCTTACCAGTTATGCCAAACAAGTAGGTGGACGAGTGAAGTCACTGAGGACGAAAATGTGGGAGTAGAAACTTGAATTATGTGGTTGATAAGTGTGGATAAATCTACAAACGTCCTCTGCTTTTTTCCAGCACAGAATGTAGCCTTCGGTTTTCATGTGCTATTGATGTCCTTCTGGATGATTGAAACCGTGTATCAGATGAAGTCTTCATCATCATGTCGTTCATAAAATCCAATATCTGCAAGAAATCTCTGTACATATATGAAGTTACTTAATTTCCTCAATTATATCAACAGGATAATCGTTCCAGGTGATGTTGATTCGTACTTTCTTCGACCCGTGTGCAAACGGTACACTGTCAGCGGACCGATCTGATTCGACATCCGTTGTGGTTGGTATGCGAAACTTGTTTCCCATAATAACCGGGGAGTGCGAACAACGGCTGAAGTAGAAGGAACTGACGAAAATAAGGTTTCGAAACGTGCATGTACCAGGCGATTGAGTTTGAAGCTGTTTGTCACAGAATGGACACTCGTACATGTCTGCCATTTGGATATATTTGGAGTGAAAAACTAGTTTATCGGCACTACAGCAATAACTGTCCATCTGTACGGAGTAGCCGCAGTGTCCGCATGGCAACCCCGATTTAGGCTTTTCCGCCCACCTTTGTTACACACCGCTTGCAGCTGAGCCCATGGGGAAGTCGTACAAAATTAAGCCAGTCTTAGAGTGTTCCACTACTGAACTGGCAAATCAGATGTTGTTAAAGCAAATCACCACCGTGCGGCTATTGCAATCATGCAGTTGTTCATGTACATGATGAAACGCTTTATACTGATGGTTGAAACTGGCTGCATCAAACGGCCGAAGCTGCAGGCCTACCAACCGTCGAATCGGCAAGTTGTACTCTGCCAGCCACCGCTGATGATTAGGGACGTGACCTTTGCGACGGAAAATGAAAATTACAAAAGACCTTAACGTTGGGGTGGAAATGTTTCCGAAACACCAACAGAATGTGTTTGCATGGCAGCCACATTGTAGGGTAAAATGTTTATTCACGTGCCGTCAACGATCTCTACGATGAAAGTGTCGCCATCTTGTTGCACACGAAGCTGCAATGTTCAAAGTGATTTATAGAGAACCGCTCACCTTGCACTCGGATATTTTTTCCAAATGGAGTCATTGAGTCCGTTCTTTCAGATATTTTTGGACAAGCTGACTTGCGGACGTGGTCATTATGTGAAAAATTTTCTTCACCTACCAGTCGATATCCACAACCTCATGACGGTCGCACCAATAGGTCGTTTGGACTTCATGCTCCCGCAGCAGCCACTCACTATTGATCCTTATTTTCTGAACAGCTACGGTTAGGAAGTCTATTGGGTGCGTCCTCTTCTCCAACCGTGCGTTTGCGTTTTCCAGCCTATTATTCGTGCGATTGCCATAGTGGACAACATCGCTTTGCGCATGAATGGCCCACTTCGGCTTGATGTACAGCGAATTACACAACAAATACTTCAGAAACTTCCTATCCGTTCGACCGATGATATACAAATCACGTTTGAACCTACGGTAAACGGTGTAAGAGTGCAACTTTATCTTCCTCATTGTCTGCCGTAGCCATTTGGTGGAAGAGAAAACGACTGCGGATACAGTTTGTCTTTTACCAAATATGACGAACGAATTTTGCCCACTTACATGCTTACGTATGGCATCACGTACATTAAAATAACATAACAGGATGTCGTAACCGAACACCACGTGTTGCCCTTACTAGCGCAACCGTCTTGTCCATAAATATTTTTACTGCAATTTACTGTCCATCGTTTCACGAAATATTTCGAAAAGTCTACGTAGTGAAGCATACTTTTCACTACGAACGTACCCGTATATCACGGGTCGGCCATGTCTCATACCATCTGTTACGAGTAACTGATATGAGTAAATATACCACGACATACTTGTAACCGTTTATCCCGTGAGTGGCACCCACATTCATAACATGCGAAAAACGTCGGAAAAGCTTGACCTGCGTTCGCTGGACAAAGCAGAGATGCATATATCTGTTGCCGTTATTCCGCACAGTGCGCATCACACCTATCGCACTAGTCACGGATAGCACATCTTCGGGGATATCCGGTGTTCCGTGACCAATCTTACGCAACAGACTCACTTGACGTTGCAGGCTTTAACTCGCGGCGGATGCTTCCAACGCCAGCAGTTGTGATAAACTTTCCAAAAACATCCGCAACATACTGTTTAATATCAGCAGTTGGCGTATTGTACTGGAACAGACTCCTGCATTCGTTCAGTTCAGCGACGGTGAGTCCACGATTCGTAGGATGGGACTCGTATAGCAAACGACTGAGCGGGTGATTGTACTCCACCTCGAAAGAGCTCACCACCAGACACTCATCTCGTAGGACCACATGAAATCGTGATCTGCAACATGTGTTGTGAGAACTGATTTGTTAAAACTAACAACAGTCACCACACTAGACACGTTGCACATCCCTGCATACACTCTTGTGTCTTTCATACTTCGTACAACGATAATAAATCTGCACTGTCTTCAAGAAAACATGTCGCCTTACCTTATCGTACTTCGAAGCAGGTTTCGACCTACGGCTCGTCACACGAACGTAAATAACGCCCACTTCGTCCATTTACCTCTGAAGACACTCCTGAAACTGAGAGAAGTGCGAAATTCGCGATCTTCAAACATTGCTTTGAAAGTCGTAATACAATCCATCTCCTACAAATAAAAAGTGAACAACTGGGAATAAAATAACAAACAAATGACAAGCATGAAAAATAAACTGAAACCTACCCCAGCATTCTCGTGTTAACGTTGCCACACGCAATCGACCACAACAACAGCAGCCATAACGATTTTCAGGAAACAATTACGATGAGGTGGTCTTTAATTAATGGTCAGGTAAAACAAATACATATGATTTCATGACGCACAGTTCGATAGCTTCATTTTCCGCACCAGATATCAGGCTAAGAAAACGAATTTTTATAGGAAAGTAATTTTCCCGGGCTCGACAGCTCAGAAACTCGCGGTCTACAACTAGAATTCAAACCTCACCAAGTACTGTAACGTTTTGCACACTATTTTCTAATTCAGAATTCTGATTGTTATTCGCACTTTTCACTTTCATCAACTTCACGTATACAGCCAACGTTGAAACCAACTTAATCGAACTAATCGATAATCAGTAAATACAACTCACTGACTTCTCGGTTCGCGAGCCCTGCGTTCTGTCTGCGTTTACGGTCGGTGGCGTACAAGTCTTTGGGAGAGTTAGAATTCAGCGGAATTAACCGTTTAGTTCGGCAAATTTACTTATCTGTCGTTGGGATCATCTTGGCCGTGGCATCGAGATTATTTGAGAGACACGTCAGATAGCATTAGTGGAAATCTTCATTTGGTGTAGTGGAACACTAAACCAACGTATCTCTACGGACTATTGTGAGTTATTTGCTTTCCTTTCCATTATATTTTGACCTCATATTCACACCTGAGTTTCACATACTGTTTTGATCCACTACAGTACGTTGTTATTTCATGAACTATGGGGTTTTAGTTGCATTCACCTCAAACTATTCGTTGCCTCTGTTGTTTAACCCAAAAAAGAAACCCCGTCTAGCACACGTAGCTACTGACGACCCAGAGACGTTGGACGATGAGTTCCGTGTTGTGCATCCGCGCAAACGAGTCCAAGTGAAAGTAGTACCAAGTGATGTCACGAACGTCATTGGTTAGGATAAGCTATGCCACGCCTCTGAAGTTACTTCACGCTTACTTCTAGAAATGCATACACAGCATGAAGAGGACTTCTGATGAGGCAGAACGGAAAGCAACAAGGCCGCGGAAAACCGCTTGGAATGATGCACATAGTGATGTACTTGTAATAAACGAATTACAACACTTCCATTTTATTTTCGTTGTGACAATAGGGTGCAGGCGGGCTGACTGTATCAACGTCAGTGCGTTCAGTTATCGACCTATGAGTTACAACATACTATGTGATGCATAAAACTTCATAAGTTCACTCAATTCCTGGCCACCGTAATGCCAAACCATCTTATGCAGTAATTATGGTAATCAGACCACACAGAATAAAGCTCACATTGTGCCCGAAAATCACCTACTGTAGTCGTACCCACTGGCCCACGGTGTCGCTAAATACCTGGTGTTCCCAGTTCCACATGGTGTGGATTATACAATCTCACATGTAAGTCAGCTGTCATCAACAGTTTAATGGATTATTGAATGCATAAGTTACAGAAAAATATGTCACAACTTATATTGTACACGTTTCCCATTCTTTTGTTGTTAAAACTCTTTAAATTAACCAGTCTAAATTTCAGCTACGCCGCCAACGCATTTTTTCATCGAAATATCGCAATCCCTTAACGTCCCTGATAAAAAAGTTAAGCACATTAAAACAAACTTTTTTCCTACTGCGAAATGAGCACATTTCATGTTTCCTAAAATACTCCGTCATTTATCATTCAGAATATATTAAAATGCATACGTAAACGGTTTACCCAAGAGGGCATTTACTCTCTGTCTGTAGTTCGGCAGATGTACTCAGTGGGTGACGTGTAATGCACAAGAGATCAGCAAAATATTCGATGCGCACGGACGCGCTGAAACGGTAACAATAGTGTGCGGTCAATGTAGGATACGCGGAGTAGTCCCAACACACAGCAACCAGTCACTCAACAGAACACCAGAACAACAAGAACAACGAGCCGCGAGAACAGCGTGTGTATTGTGTATGGTACAAAACAGAAAAAGGGTACAACTCTTTCATTCCATTCCGTCTTTTACATAAGTTAATTACAACCGGGGTTCGCGTAACCTGCTGACCTTATAAATGCAATTCTTCGGTACGTGTCTTGTTCCTGTTTGCTCATTAACGTCCCTCGTCTGCACATCTGAAACGACAAACACAAAGGAATAGTTAGCCAACGATTATTCGCTAGATCCTTGGCTTGTGCCGTTATAGACGCAACTTTTAAGTTGCCGCCGCAAGATGTTAAAGCAACATGATGAAATATCGCCGTGAATTGGACTTAACTGTTGCACTTCATAATAAAAACAGGTGGCGGTACAACGAACATTACAGAAGTAACCCAATGACAAGTTATAATCTATCGCGGCGACCGTCACAACAACTACTCTCATGTGACACTTGAGTGCTGTTGTAGGCTGACTGAATCCCAAGAGCGGTGCTACACATTGTTTTTGGTGACTGTCTTTCAGGTCATCAGAAAACCGCTGACATCGGAACGGACGAGCCGATTGGATGCGGGTGGCTTAGGTCTCCAACCTCAAACCCGTGAACAAATCGTTGAAATGCGTACAAATTTTCTTGAATTGTTTTCAAGATCTCATCCACCCATAAGCTCCTTGAAAAGCCTTCTGGAACACGTGCGTGAGATTTTCCAGCGAAGTAGATGGGGTTCGTTATGTGTCACCGCAATCATGACTAAGGCATTTTGGCGAATGCTTCCGCCCCTGTGTCATAGAGTTATAACTGAAGAAGCAAGGCGGTTTCCCGCGGTCATTGGATACAGTACCGTTGCAAACACTTCGCCCCAAGTAATTTCAGTATGGTTCTGCATTTTTCGGAGGTTTCCGATCCCTTAGAAACTTGAGTTCTTTAGCAGGCGCCGGATAGCAGTTGTTTTTCCTCAGTCAAATAAAACGTTCAACAGATGAATACGTTTGATATTGGTGTACGTTGAAGGTGGCACTGGGCAATGGAGTATCGCGCACGGAAATCGCTGTTATTGAGCAGCCGGGTGGTGTGGATATTGGTCACTCTGGAAAGGACCAGTGAAAATAATGTGGTAGTTGAAAATACGTAATGGTAATCGGAAATGGACATTGCTGAAACCCAAAGATAGTTTCGACGCAGTAGTAATAATACACCACGTTAGCAAACGAAATCGTAGTGTAAGAACTATCTGTACAACATAATTATTTATGAAGTCAAGCAACATTGCACACCCTTATGAGTTATATTCACTACACCCGCCGCGGTTCAAGTGAAAGTCCGAGTGGTATTGATAACGTTGCTTCTTCACACGTTCAGGGGTACTTGTGTGCGCCGGCTCGACTGTGGTAACCTCTTCAGTAACTGAATCCAAATCTGAACTAGGCCCAGAAACGAAATTCCTAATCTGAGAAGATTAAAAACCGGTGCCTGTCTTTGAGCCTGGAGGTTCGAAATCTTCAGGCATTTAAAACCAATAATAGATGAGTCCGAATTAACAACAAAAATTGGACATGTATAAGTAATGGACTGTACGTCTGTGAGTGATTGTTCACATTAGCCAAAAATAGGTAAAGCGTGTCAAACAATACCTCTAACAGACATATTAACACGCTTCGAGACAACAAAAGGTTCCAGCCGCTTCACGCAAGCAACATAAACAAAAAGATTTAACACACCCGATGTCAACAATGGAAGAATGTTTGGGACCACCGTTAACGGTAAACGATTGCGTTGGATGGCGCGTAGAATCAACAGAAATGGTAGAAATTACAGTAAGAGCACTGGAATGAAATTCGGATGAGGAACTTTGCTTTTCTAAAAAAGGCTGAGCTGAACACGTCTTCGAACTACCATAAACGGCTTGAACGTGACTGACAAGTTTTGTTGCCTTCTGTTAAGCAATTGTCTTACCATTCCAATATCCTGTACAATTAGGTGAAACGTATGATTCGACAATATACGTTCTGTGTTGTTGTGTCTAATTGTGCTTTGCGATTTGCATATGTTCGATGGTTGTCCCACATAATTCATTTCTACTAACAACACCTGTCTTGCCACATTTATAGTATTTTGAACTTCTAAATGCATTTCTACGCAGTAGTAGTAAGATACCACATTAGCCATCGAAATCGTGATGCAGTCAGTATCTGTAGAACGTAATTATTCGTGAAGCCAAATATCAATAGCACACAACGTTCCGGTATGAATTACAACCACTACATCACACTGATTAGGATACGATTGACAGACGCCACATTTTCGCCTGTAAATCACTGTGAGAGAGGTTAGCACCAGCAGACAGTCCGTGTGTAGTAGTTAGACATAAGGCCAGGGTCCATTGGAGGACAAACACACAAAGACGGTCAGGGTGATAGCGTTTATTCACGCACGAAACACATGCAGATACAGAAAACTCAAGAGCTATGTGTTTCACAGAAAGCACCTTACCCATGATGACTATTGTGGTGAGATACAGCCATCAGGGAGATTCTTAACTGTTCGATGGCGGCAGTTCTCGCGGTTTTCAACAGAATAACATTCAGGGTTTTGCAAGAACAGGCAACATAACCTGAGACCTCGAAAATAGTTTCTCTCAATCTGACCGCTTTTCTGCCAAAAACGAGTTGCTCTCAGGACTGTGCAACCTCTAACGAATAAGATAACCCGCGGCTTGGAAACTAAACCTTCTGAATGGAGTCTGGCACCACTGGGAGTATGAACTGCAGGGTATGGTTGGCTTAAAAATGGTGATGTTTATCCTCGTGTTCTGAAAATCCCGAGCCACCAATGCAAACTGAGACTTAATAGCAGAAGTAACATCACGTTGGGGACCACTCCGTCAAGTTGTAGGTTTAACTTAACAGGCTTAACTGCAGACAACCTTTTCCCCTTCCAAGTTTCCAAGGCTCTAAATACTCCCTCTGACTATGTTGTTTCCAATAATTCTGTAGCAGTTCTTACGAGTCAACTTGACTAACATGCATCAACATAGTTCCAATGCTATATACTTCTTCCTGTATTCATTCCATCCGTAAGAAGATTGCAATTCTGCCCACTGAATTAGAAAATTTTCACTCTCCTGATTCCTGCTTCCACCATTGACCTGTTGATCCACTGGTACAGCTTAACATTGTCGTACACTTTCTTTTTTTCTGGAATTACGAAGTGCTGCGTTACCAATTTTTCATAAAGGGTTAGGTCAGTGGTCTCTGTTCAT
>JTDE01009006.1:0-17853 GCA_014338405.1 Paragonimus skrjabini miyazakii | reverse complement strand
CAGTGCTAATTCTGAATATTCTGGTGATCATCCTTAATTCCCGTGAACAGCCTATGTGACTGCCATAACTATTCTGAACTCAGTAACGTTTGTGTTCCGGCAGCTCGTTTTGTTGCCACTGATAGCCTGGGGACACAAACTTTAATTCACCCAGGCTACTCAGCAACTCAAGCCCGACCATTATAATTCATGCGTTTGGGTTCATGAGGGTACTTGTCGGCACACCTACTCGTCCGAACGAATGCTTAAGCCCATACAAACGTTCACACCAAAAGGCGCATTAATGAAAATCGACACTGTAGCGATACAAAATGTAGTTACTTGGAAAACCGTGCGTATAAGTTGCGCACAGAACATGCGGCACTGAAATATGTAGGCTTCGTTTGTGTCTCTTGTAGTCCTAGGCATAAGACTGTGCGGCCCTGCCCTAATATTGTTGGTCCAGTAGAGCAGTTTCAGCCTAGAAGAAGAAACTCAGGATTCGCCTGGCGATGGACAACATGAGCATGACCGGGAAGAAAATCTGCAGGGTGGACATACGCTACGTTTCAGTAGCGTCTTGCGACATGATTTCGAAGAGGGAGCCGATGGACTTAACAAGAAAATTTGAGGATGTCACGGGGTGGAAAATCGTGAGCGAGTTGATGGTATCAAAGGTTATCCAAAAAAAAGAGGAAGAAGAATGAAGCGTATTCTATCTTTACATTGTTAGCTGAAACATATGGATAGACCTACTGGACGCTGTAGCAGCCTTCCGGCAGATAATCGGCGAGGAGGCAGAGACCCTTCGGGTATTGCAAGCGGGCAGGCGTTAGGTGAATAGAACTCTCATACCTGTGGGAAAAGCTAACGAGCTAGCCACTGGTAGGGAGCGAATTGTAATCATTCATTAGATACAGGGACCGATGATGAAAATGCCCGCGCCGTGCAATACCATTTTGGCACCTGAATCAAACCGTGAACACCTCAGAAAACGCGTTGATTAAGAGGGTTATGAGTTTGGGGAAACGCCAAGATAGGGATGTCTCCATTATCCGTAAACCTAGGCCGATGTTGATTGAGTTTGTTAACCCTCGACTTAGAGACGGTTTTCTGTTAACCACCAGGACTGTGAGGATGCCACAAAAAGAGGATTGTATTAATCCTAAATAAGTCATCTAAGACGAACAAGGATGTTGCGTTTTCGGTGGAACACTCAAGTGGAGGTTTCGTCGCGCCTACAATGCACATTAAAGAAATCTCCACGTGTACATTTTTGCGTTTCGCTGGCATTTTGCCGGGGAATAGACACAAGGACTCAACGGCAACTGGTCATTCAGAGTAGGCCCAGTGGGAGAATGCCGGTAGTCGGAAGGCCGGGCTACCGAACAGAAGCTGACCGCTCCCCCTCCGAAAATGTGGCGGATCCTCGAACGTAATGTCCGGGCTCGTCTCCTCTCATTATCCCTGGTTAGTTCCGATACGAGTTGGCGTGAGGAGACTACTTGTTTTCTGCACCAACGCGTGCATTTTTGGGAACAAGTGGGGAAACTCCGAGTCCTCATCGAAGATGCTAACTTCATAGTGGCTACTGCATCGTAGCTGAAGCCGGAGATAGGTCTTGAAAACCTCCGTTTATGCAGAGGCTTTATATACCTGGAGGATCTGCAGGATGGACAAATAGTAAGATGGTCCTTGCCTTTAATGTCGTGGCATCACGAACAGCGGCCTGGCAGGGCACCTATATTACCCAATATGCAAGCAGTTTGTTTCGTGAAACATTTTGACGTAATAGTGTTAGTGAGACGCGTCTATAGGAGTCCATCGGCGACAGAGTCCGGGGACGATGGGCTGCTGGCAACACCATGTGATCAGGCATGTCGAATACAAAAGATTCTCTTGGAGATTTCAATGAACTGGAAGTTAGCTGGATGGGGGAGCTGGCACCCAAAAGGGTCACTTGAAGAATTTCATGAATTCCTACATATCAGAGTCTTAGCTCAGCACGTAAGCCAACACATCCGATGAAGGTCCTGGTAACAACCACCAACCCAGGTGGAGTGGGCAACTTCGAGATCGGATCTACTGTTGGACGGGGTGAGCATGCAGTCATTAGGCTGACATTCGCAATGGCTATTGTCAAACCTCCAAACAGGTGGTCTCGGATTTATAGAGGGATTAATCTCGACGAGGTTGTAACGGCAGTGGAGATAAAGGCATGACCAGAACATGTGGAAAGTGATGTTAACATGATTTAGACCTAGCTGAGGACCAGTCTGCTTGAATTAGCCATCAATCTGGCCTCACTTCGAAAGGTCATCTGCCACGGGAGACCACTGTAGTGGAAACGATGAGCGATCAATTTTGAATCATAAGGCCTGGGAGAGATTCAAACGCACAGGCGTATATAAAGACGTTATCTGGGGTACAGACAAGCGCGGCGCAAAACCAGCCAGGTTCACGGAAATGTTGGCTAATACATTTGGAGAATTTGGTGAAGCGGGCCAGGCAAAACCTGTAGACATGGTACACTCATATTCAGTCCGAAGCCTTCGTCTGGGTGTCTTCTGAGTATACCCTTTACGAACAGAGAGGGGGCGAGTTCACCAGTAAACAGAAGATCAGGCGTTTCTTCTGTGTTTTGAGAAGGTACATAAGAGGGGTGGTGGTGTGTTACCGCACGCTGAAGTTCCACCTGATTTGTTCATGATGGAGGAAGCGGTAATCAGCACTAGTGATGTCGGGGCCAGTTGTTTAAGATGAATGTCAGGAAGACGGCGAGTCAAGATGATATTCATTCAACAATTCAAAGATCGGAATCAACATTCCCTACAGTGTATTCGCGGATAATATGAAACTCGTCTGACGCCCAAACGAGTCATCGTACAACCAGCCGTCGAAGAAATTCTCCAGTGGACAGTTGTTTGAGAACTCCCGCCGGATATTTCTGAGATATAGGCAACCTACAGTTGTGGAGACCGAGGACCCCCTCAGATGGATAGGAAGGTCAAGGCAGTGCGTATTTTTCGGAGAACTATTGAAACAAGGAACCTGAGAATACAAGTAACCAGGGACTTCAAGGTGTTTACACAGTGTCTGTTTGCAGCCCGTGAAGCAAATTGGACATTCTAACAATTGAAGAAGACAGCAGTCTCGAGGAACCCCAGCTTCCTTGGATCTCTGTATAAGACTTACGTGAAACCACATCTTGAATATTGTGTGCAGGCCTGGTGTTCTTGTTTGGTTAAAGATGCTAGGGTTCTGGAGAGAGTGTAACGTAGATCTACAAGTTTTTATAGGGGGTTGAGGAAGGGGGTGCTGCAACAGACCTAAATACCTTGATCTCTTTTCTTTAAGAAGTCAGGAAAGGGGAGATCTAACAGAAGGGGATAATTTGAGGCAACAGCGCGGCAAACAGTCGGCATTCAGGGGACGCGGATTAAAAGCTGTGGAACAGAGAGCTGGGGCTCAAATCTGGGTCAACATTTTCTCACATAAAGTTGTGGACAGCTGTTCGAGGTGGTTTCGACCATGTTGCTGGTCGGCAGTAGTTCTGGATCGGAAGTGACGGGAAAGTGAACGGGGTGAACTTAACGTAATGGCAACACTTCCCTCTGTCATGTTCCTCAATTATGTATTACCAGCCGTAGGCACTGCGTAGGATATCTTTATCCAGTTATTTACTCCGCTTTGGCTGTCGTTCTGCTCTCGTAACGGGGTGGTTTTTGTCTTATCATCGGAAAGCCTGGAAGGGAACGTGGTGTCACCATCATTGACTTTGATTCTATCTAGTAATCTCAGATCACCAACAATTACTGGAGGCGATTGCAACACTTCTTTTCTCTATCGTTCAAATCCCTGGTGCCCAAGAGGTCACTTGCCCAGTCCCGATGAGGACCTAGTCCGGGATATTCTTGGTGCCAATTAATGGTAATCTGTGTGATCCACATACCATCGAAAATGCCAAAGCATTGTTTAGGGGAAGCTTTTCTATATTTTCCCAGCATGGGTTGATCCTTGGAGATCTCTGGTGCAAATAACTGGACTCCAACGAGTTACTAGCCCCAAGTCTTGTGATGCGAACTGAAACGCGCTGAAACGAAGTGATAAATATTTTTTTCCAAACCGTGCTACTTTGTTCCCGTTATGAATGCTGAAGTTAGTTTGATCTCTTTGTCGTTGTATGTCTGGTATGATGCAAACCATTGAGCTCAGTGAAGCATACTCAGTTCGGTTTTAAGAAGCCAATAATAAATGTGCCTTTATTTGTCTTCTGGGTAGTTGAGCGGTTCACGGGCATGGTGTATGAAGGTCTAAACGAATTGAAAACGGCCATTTGAGCGTAAAATGATGTTTCTCAAACTTCCGTGAAATAAAAAACGCATATTTCACGCAGGTATATGAAATTTGTTAAGGACAGTGGTTTTGTTGTACTACTTCTGTTGAGAAAAATGTTTGGCATGGTCTGTAGATGAAAAGAAGCACCCGATAACTTCATGTGCAACTACTTTGGGGAATAACATTTTTTTGAATGGTACTTACCTGAATTGCTGACAGGAAACAGATTGGGTGTGCGCTCCAGATAGATAACCCACAAACGTGGTGGTGTAGCTCTCGTTGCTGATCACTTGGATATTCAGTGTGAACTACTATTCACACGCAGTGGTCGGAACAACAACTTCATGTTTACCTCACTAACCACGCAGAATGTAACGCTCACGCACGACGGATATATTTATTTCCTCTTGAAGCTCCAGGGGAAAGATTTTCGTAACACAAAACTTATTATGCCTCTACCGAAAAAGTACAGCAGTTCTTAGCAAAAAATGAGGCTATGGGCGATACAGCTATTACACACATCAAGCTATACATTTTTGCCCGGAAATATGCGTTTTGGTATTCTACAGACAAATGATAAACATTCCGCGTCCAAATGGCCGCCCTTAACTCATTTCTACCTTGAAACATGGTTGGCGGCATCCAAAAGGATTAGCCTGTCACAGTGACCGAAGCCAAAGGACGCTTGCGCTTTATACCATCACCCCAAGTGACTTGCGCCGCACCACTTGCGGTTCCACTCACACGCCACGTTTCCGGTGTAAACCCGAAGGAATAAGACCAGTAGGTGTGTGAGTGAGGCCATTATGTCCAGCCGCCCAATGCCGGTTAGCCAATTGAATGGCTAGCACGAAAAGGAAACCCTTATCTCTCAGAAGATAAACAGTGAGAGAGACTGCAATGACAAGATCTATACTAAGAAGAAAGATGTGTAAACTGTAATACAAGGAGCATTTAAGTATACGAATGCATGCTATTGCATTCAAGAGAGGATAAGGTTGAAAAACTAAACTCAAAGTTGAACTACGAAAAGATCAGACAGACGATTCGTCATTCAATACACCAGCAAAGCCCGAAAAAAGAGTAGGTAGAAGATCACAGACACCCAAGTTGCTGAAAAGAGGAGCAGATTAGTTGCCAAACGACCATGGTCTTGGTCGATGCAACAGTTATCAGAAGTAGAATGGATATGTTGGTATGACTTACCTGAGCCTAGCGTACTCGTTGTCTCTTCGCCGACGGTGCATTATGAGTACGCTGGTGACCTACTAATCCCAAACGGCCAGCGCATTCGCGGTCGCACACATCGCAACGCCATATAGTCATGTTACCACGACTTGTGGCACCGATGGTTCCCTTGCGTACAGCACGCTTTCGTTCTCGGCCGCGTAATAACTGATGGTTAAACTCGCGGACGCCCGTCCGAATCGTATTCTTCCTGGTAGTCAGGTTCAAGGCTAAGCCTTCCCAACATCTAAAATCAATTTTACAACGAGAAAGACTTACCTGCACAGCATCCTGGTATCTCAGCTTCTGACCAACAGGATTTCGCTTAACTGATCTCAGTTGTCCATACAGCACCTGCTTCGGGATACGGTCATCGCACATCCGACGGACGTGGCCCAGCCAACGAAGCTGAGTCAACATCAACAAAGCCTTCATCCCGTTCATGTACGCTCGCCGCAGTATTTCAGTGTTCGGAACCATGTCCAACCACCGAACATCCAAGATGCGTCTTCGACATTGCCTATGGAAGCGACTCAGATAACGCACGTCCCGGTGTCATAATGTCTACGTTTCACTGCTATACGGTAGTATAGACAGCACCATTGAGCGGCAGACAGAAAGTTAGTGCTCGGCTCCAGGCTGTGGTTCTTCCAAACACGCCTTTCAAGACGTCCGAAAGCAGTACTAGCCTCTGCCACACGAGCTCTCAACTCGCGGTCCACGGACAGATCGGTGGACAGATTACTGCCCAACTAGCAGAAATCTGTGCAACTGTCGGCAACATCTCCATTAACACGGATTTGGGGTGAAGGTGCACAGACAGCACCTCCGCCCGGAGAAGGCCGAAAGAAAGAAAATGTCTTACCTGTGTTGATATCCAGTCCAAACTTGGATGCCGCGGTCGCGAAAGCCGTGGCCAATCGCTGTAGTTCGTCCTCGCTATGTGCGAACAGCGCGCTGTCATCTGCGAACAGAAGCATGCGCATCGTCGAGGTAAGTAAATGAGTTCGGATATTTAGTAGGCGCCCATCTGTCCGGTACTCCACCACAACACCGTCCTGAAAAGCAACTGTTAGCATGGCAGTCAAATGTAAGCTAAATAGGGATGGAGCCAGGACACAACCTTGCCTGACGCCAGTGACAATGTCAAAATCATTAGAGGTAGATCCACATGATTGCACCTTCGCCCTCATGCCCAAATGCAACAATCTAATCAAATTGACTAACTTACCTGGACATCCAAACTTACCAAGCACCGTCCACAGCACCTTACGGCTCACGAAGTCGGACGCCTTGATGAAGTCGACGAAAAGGGCATACAGGGGCTGGTTTCGTTCCCGGCACTTCTCCCGAAGCTATTGAACAGCGAACACCAAGTCGATCGTATTCCGATTTCACCGGAATCCGCATTGCCCCTCAGGAACATCGGCTTCTAATACATCTATATTCAGCCAGTTCGGAAGGATTCTGGTGAGTGCCTTGTCTGCGCAACCCAGCATATTGACGCCCCGATAGCTGTCGGGACATTGCTTGTTACCCTTACCTTTAAACAACGAGACTATAACAGCACCTTGTGGCATCACCTCCTGCTCCCGGGTGGAGTGAACAATCTGGGGCATTGTAAGTTCCATCGCCAGCCCGCCATTCATCGGGATCTCGTCTGGCATTCATCTTCACCTGCAGTATTCTCGTTGCGAAGTTGACCAATCGCTCTGTGCAATTCTAGTAAATCAGGAGCGAGAGCAAGTTAAGGCTTGATGGCCTGTTGCGGCAGGCTGTCCACGGTCACTCAATCGGTGATAGCATGACGATTTAGTAGGCTGCCAAAGTGCTTGCGCCAAGCTTTCATGATGTCCTCTGGCTGGGTGCACGAACAACCGGTCTCCGCATCTACCAGTGCTTTAGTAGACTGGATAGATGGGCCGAATATCGCTTTGAGCGAATCGTAGAACTCCTTATGCTGTCGACGATCTGCAAAGTCCTGCACCCGCTCACCCTGCTTCATCCACCAGTTGTCCTTGATTCCGCGAACACGCGCGGCAGGTTGACGGCGGATACTTCGGAGCGTGGCCTTCTTCGCTTCATTGCCCGGGTCCGCTGCGGAGGCAACAAACGCAACATTCTTCTTTCGTACCAGTTCGACGATAACCGTGTTGTTGTTGTTGTTGTTGAACCAGTCCTGACCTTTCTGACGTTTGACACCAATTGTCTCGGTGGCTGCCGTCGTGATCTGTTTCTTGATGAACTGCCATATACCCTCAGGGGTAGTGGATACAGGAACGTCGTGTAGACGAGCGACAACTGCAAACTGAAAAGCAGTCTACATCTCGCAGTTTTCCGGTCGTTTGATATCCAACTTCCGCCGTTGTCCGGAAGATCTACAATAGACAGACTTGGGTACATGAATAGATAATTTAGTCCTAAACAGTCTATGATCGGTGCTACATTCAGCGACGCGTATCACTAGCGTGATGCGCACTTCACAAATGTCGTGCTGTCGCACAATCACGTAGTCAAGCAAGTGGTGATGACCGCTTCGTGGATGGGCCCACGTCGTGATGTTGCTCGTATCCAGCTGGAATCGGGTGTTCGTGATAACCAGCTCGTGGGTAGCACACAGGCGGAGCAGACGATCACCGATCTCGTTCACTGAACCAATGCCGTAGGGTCCGAGGACTTCCGGCCGAGTTACCGAGTGTCGCCCGACCAGAGCGTTCAAGCAACCCTAAACAAACAGTCCATCAGTCACAGGCACCGACCGGATTGTGGCGGAAAGTTGATCATAGGACTGGTTCTATGTATCATCACTGTGACACATGGTTGGGCCGTAAACGCTTATAAATGAGGCACACTTACCTCGATCGAGTCGCAGACACATAGACAGCATTCGAGAGCTTATGACGTGCGGTTCGCCCATCATCATAGCGTTGATGCGAATAGCGACTGAAAAACAGACAGCATTCTCCCGAGCACTGTCTGTCGGGTAACCTATCCAGTAGAAGGTTTACCCAGCACCTGCTTCCCGTAACTTACCTTAGTCCGCAAGCCTCGTCTCGCTGAAGGCTGCTACATCGATCCCATAGCGACGCAGTTCCATCGCGACCAGCGCAGTGCGCCGTTCTGGCCGTCCTTTGGAGCTGCATCGATCCAGCAACGTGCGCACATTCCACGCTAAACTCAGAGCATCTTTGTGTCCCCGAGCCTGTTTAAGGTTGCTCTTCCGGTTACTGAAACTTTAGTGAGCATTATCTGCTCGGGGATTAATATTGGTGGGAGAGTATGAGGGTGAGTGATTGTCAGTAGCATATTTTCACTTATCCACCCTGCCATGTGCAGCAGATAGGGCGACCCGGTTTATCCTTCGCGACGGCCGATGCAGTATGGTATTTGGTTTCTGTTGTATGGTCATGGATTTTATGGGCTTAGGATACTGCCAGGACGCCCGGACCTAGACAGGAGTGTGATTAGGGCCCTCAACCAAAGCCTTTAGCTCAAAAGCCTGTATCGCAGGGCAGCAAGTGACACACAGGCACACATACGCATCAGCATCAACCATCCAGAACAAGTTCGACAATCACAAAACATTCGGCACAATCACATAGAGATAAGACTACACAGACAAACCAGCCACATTTACAGAGAATCAGATCAAGCAAAAAAGAAAATAAACCAAACCAAAACACACACTCAAACCGTACACAACGACCACAACACAACCGACGTGTCTGCCTTTCATCTGGCTGCTCCCCTTTGGTCAATCTGACATGGTTGAACGTGCAACGACCGAGGTCGCAGTCAGCACAGCCCTCCGGATCAAAACAGCACACAAGCCTGACGACCACGCCAAGGTAACAAAAAAGGTCAGGCCAAGCGATGTCAGATACACACACACCAATGAAAATAGCGATAACAATGAGGGATACAGGTTTGTTAATCTGTGTCGGATACATGAGATTCATCGGCAGATGCAAATCAACAGTAATGTCTACAAACACTTATTTTTGGACCTAACACGTCCAGTTGAACAAACTGGGTACTTCAGTAATGACGGGAAGCGAATAATACGCATGGACTGGGAAGAAACGAAGACAAGTGAATTCTGCGACCGTGTCACGCACGGTATGATACGCTCCGGCAGTGGAAACAGATAAACGAATGAGTGTTCACAGTCTGTGGGCTGCACCACTAATGACCACGATAGAGCTATCATTGTGAGAATCATATGAACAAAGCGATGGGTCACACGCACCATCACCATCAGTTATTGTTAAGAAGTGATAACACAAATAGAAATTGGCTGCAAATGATCTCTTGACACAGTTGACAGGACTAGACTGACATTCAGCGATTCAACTTCGGGCAGTTTTGGGCTGCTTACGAAATAAACAAATGAATCGGATGGTTGGTGTCTAAACAAACTAGGACGGATCCATGTGCAAAAGAAATGGATGTACGCTATTGAAAGCGTACATGACACTTACCAGCAGCCGGGCCAACAGAAGGTGTGGTGTAACTGTAGTAGCTGAAACAACAATCGAAGATATTGTACTCGAAACACTAGGCCTACCTGACTTTTATGCGACGCACATCATACTTCGGTTGAAGCCAGAGAACATCGGTCATATACTTAGAACGATTACATTCATGCCACACAATTCATGCACACCGTAATCCAAACAATCTCAACTGGAATGCGCTACAAATCGACATCAGTATCAGAATGCGAATGATACATTGAACAATCATCAGAAAACGAAGGCATGATGCATTGCGATGCCAGCTAAAAAACAGCTCCATGACATTCTGTCAACATATACACGGCAACAACACGTGGCTAACCGGGTCATAGCTGAAATGGGTAGGAACATAAAACACAACGCCAACCCTCCGCGTTATTAACCCGTAACTGTGACTCGTCAATAATATTCTGAGCAAGGTTTACTACATGCAAACATCTCAATGGACGATATTAATTAAGTCAGGCATACTTTGGACCAACTGTTAGATAGCGATTGAAACGGGATTTGTAAGGTTTTCTTCGGATTGAGAACAAGTTCGGCGTCTACAAAGCCTTGAGGTAGAAAGCGGACGCACTCAAAATTGATCAAACTGTCCGGGTTTTCGTAACCTTACATCGCCTTGCAACTTCTTTCAGTCGTTGCAAAGGCGAATATGAAATTCCCTGAAGCATGCTTAGCGCCGGTCAGGCGAAACGTGGATTTTATGCTCATTCCATCTGGCGTAGACTAACTACATACAGTTCTCATTTAGTATAGCTCTGTTACTTAAGAGCCGAATGTGAGGTTACGAAAAATATCCTCACCAGCAACCGAATTATTGTCTGCTGTATTGCATATAAACTTGATAAACAAATACAGTTTCAGTTACCAGACACTGATCGAGCGCTGTGACCGTACAAGATCAAGTAACCGACTTTGTGGGAGAACTGAGTGCAGTAGAGTAATACCTTATGCCAGTTCTGATCGGCCGAGTCCTAACGAAACAACGGCTGAAACTGGGGCCGATATTCAATAAACTCACTAAAGGTTAGTCCATATAAACAACAGTTATGCTGTAGTAAGAGTGGGTGATCCACTTACAAAAACAGTGATTATTTATCCAAATGTACTTGCTTAATTATCAAAGTAATCATCAGAATAAATGTTAAAGTATTGAAGAACAATCTGGCACACGAAGCACACAAAGTTTCCATAGACATGCTTTTCTTTGGGGTTAGTATTGCGTACAACTGTGTGTTCCCGTATGCCGAATCGTCGTAGCACAGGTCACCTGTTTAGGTTCACTGAATAAACAGTCAGTGCTGTCAACCGCCCATTGGACCTTATGCTGTAAAGGCAAACGTGCGCTTTACAGAAAATGCACATGTATAGCTTCAAACTTGACCAACGTTCACCAGAGCAGTTAAAACCGTAAACACACAAAACTCACAGTTGTTCATGGTAGGATACCAGTAGTAGATAGAAGAAAAAAATGGAATTAGTTGTTTTCAATATTTGAGGATGACAAAAAGTTCGAGGCTTTCAGTAGTTTAAAACATTCGGGAGGTAATCAATGTGAAGGACCCCATCCTGAGTCAGATTGAAACGATTGAGATTCAGTCGGTAGCACAGGAATACTGAAGTCGGACATTGCGTTTGGGTACGATATTTGTGATCAATTCACGTTTCATAAACAAAAGTGAGCTGTTCTGATGAATGTGCTAGAAACCACAAACCAACTTTTCTAGTTCTCTCTTTAACTAGGAAGAAATTAGCAAGGCACAACTTAATAAAAACTTTACGGAAAACCTATGAGGTTGTGGTCAACATCTAACGCCTCAATATGGCAAAGAAAATGACATATCGGCTGTTCATCAACATAACTATATACTGTACAACAGTCAAGATCGGCGTGCAACATAACTCTAACCAACGTGACGTAAAGGATAGATGAGAAATATATCAAGATGGGTGGTTGGCTAAAAGGACTTGCGTTCGTGAACGGTGGTATTTGCGCGCCACATTTTCGTTCGCATCCTCACCATCTACAGACCATTAAACTGGTGCTACGTAGATTTCATCCTTTTTTCAAATAACCCGTTTTTTGATATCACAACAGGCAACTGTGAAATCGAGACCTATTGAATTTGCCAACAAGTAGAGAATATCAAGAAAAACCGTGGATAGGACGCAAAGCGTTGTGCTAGCATGTGCGATACACGAATGCGCACGATCAACTAAGTCCCATATTCACTCCAAAACGGCTGTAATGCCTTACAGGACGTCTATAACCATGAGTTCAAACGTAAAAATGACAAATTTGTCTCGTGTTCAATAAGGAAATCGGGTTGTATAGCCACCACACTGACATTGTGGTCATGGTGGGCCACGCGCGAACAGTTTACTGACGACAGAACGTCGTAGACACATGTCCATCTGCTGGAACGACACGACTACAGCCAATCAGAAATATCCTGTTTACCTTGCTGCCATTGGTCAGACAACCGTCCAACAAGTGAGGCCTTCGTGAGTAAAACACCAAGAGAACGCGAGGTGACAGGAACCTGTCTGTCTCACACTCCCTAACGAAATGTTTTACTTATTATAGCCTATAAAAGTGCATGCAACCCGAAATGCAGTGAACTAGTAACTGTATCCATGGGTGGAGGTCTTCTGTGCCTACCGCGCTGAGGCTCGAATTGGGATCGTACTAGTTCATTATCTACTATTAATTTCACGAGTTTGATTATTACGTGTACCTACCTGGTTTAGTACTGACAGGCAGACAAGAACCTTCGACGGAAAGGCTGGAAACGGTCGAGTCATCTTGACTTTGGTAGAATGTGAGTAGCTTGGCAGAACAGATTGTTGTTAAGTTGAACGTAGCTCACATTTCATCACAGCATTCGCATTCCCACAAATCTTTCAGCCAGCCCTTACTGGAAAGAAACATTGGACCCGAGTTTTCATCTTGTTATAGTTCGTCAGTAGTGCACATTCATAACACAACCGGGAAGTGAACTCTAGTCCCGCCGTCATGAGACCACCTGGTGTTGTAAACCCCCGAAAGAATACGCGGGTTCGTCCTCGATATAGTAGTGCGGTTGGCGAAAATCGGATTCTCTTCCTGGTAATAATTAGCACGGATAATCGTGGCCCAAAAAATACCACGACTGTCCCCGTAATTTGCTCCTAAGACAACCAAAAGACGCGTGCAAAAACAACTTTGTTCCGCCCCAAAAAGATATGCGACAGTGGGAAATTACAACGCATTTTTGTTGCATAGTGACCTAGAAGCATTCTCGAATCAGAAAATGTAAGGACAGTTACCGAAGATAATAGTTATGTTCACTAATCCACCAGTGAAAACAGTGGAATAAAGGTCGGACAGGTAAAAATTAGCTAAGGTTACCTTCAGATCGTTCTGGACAGTCCCGTCCATTCTGGTTGGATAAATCGTTTTTCTCGAGGAAGGAGACGGTTTTGGACAAAAAAATGACTGTAACACCGGGTTGACTACTGGGTCACCGAGCTCACATTAAGCACGACCGAATTATCATAGTTGAACGCTGAACTATCTTAGATTATGCCTAATGCATCAAAAAAATCCGGCACAAACTAAAACTGTGCACACGCAGGTTTACTTTAAAAATGAACGCAGTCAATACCAAAAAGAGCAATCCTCTGATACAGCGCGCAGATATACTACACGAAACTCACAAAGTTGTTTCATATCTACCGCTGAGGCTCGATGTCCGTTGGAAAGCTTCAGTTGACCGGTTTCAAGATCCGACGACCTTGAAACACTGTACGGGCAAAATACGCAACTGACATCTTTTGATGTATGCAAATAACAATAGTAGTGAATTGTTTACCACGACTACACATATACAACGTTTGTTTTCCTCTTTCATTGCTCGTCTCCTAAAACTTCCTTGATATTGTTTGACAGGCTGTCACCCTTATTTATATCCGATTGTTTTGATGAGCTGGCTTCCGTTTGGCTTGCTGTCAATTGCGAACTCACTTATTGCCTGCACGAATTCGAAAGTTTTGCCTGCTGAATAATTGGGATATTTGGGCAACCTGCACTTATGGTGAGAGAGCGCGTTCACTGTACTTTTGTCAACAGAACTGTATAAGCTCCAATCTTTTGGATACCTTTTATGACGATTTTTGGACTCGGGTGATAGTCCCACTAACACGACTGTCAGAATCAGCGTTATTGGAATTGTCGATTTTATGTTACTGTGTGGATTATCCCTAATCGCCAGGAAGTCTTTTACAGTACTTGAATGACGGGGTTTGAAGGTGTTTACGAAATTCGTTTCCTTTGAAATGATTGATCATCCGCACTCATTGAAAAAATAACGGACGATCGACGAAGGCCTAAGAGAACCTAGACTAGGGTACCAGTTGAATCTGAAAGTTAATACTACCAGCTCCAGCGCTGTAAGTCCTGGAAGTCTTTCAGATTTGAAAGTTCTGCAGATAGGTCCTCATCGGTTGAAGGTGCGGCAGCTGACGGAATGTGTTGCCCTTCTATGTAACCCCCTAATCCAACCCCCGTACTGAGGAACGGTTGGTCAGCCCGTGATACCCATGTCACGTCCAATCCTGACAATACACTCTTGCTTGATTCTTATGCTCCTAAAGATCCGGTTAGGATTGGAGGTCGGCCATGAGTTTACCTCCCTCTGGCCACGCGTCGTGCAGAAGCCGACTCCCCCGCAAATTAAAGTCGTGTTGACTTCGGCCATGGTCAGACAGACAGCCGACCAAAAACGTTTTGCGAGCCGGATTGGGCGAAGTGTGCATTCGGTGCTGTGACATCCTTCAATGTACTTGCCTCTCTCCAATTTCGTTTATACATCAAAGCGCCGCGGCTGAACTCCCAACGCACAAAGCACTCTGAAACGCATTTGTCTAGCTCTGTCCATCAACAGACGTAGCTATCATAATCACCGCGCAAACGACGCACACCGACGATCACATGTAAGTCACTGTCACATTCTAACGAACGCGGTAAAAGACACAAACTCGGGAGTTGGAGTTTCGTGTTTATATTTGGAGCAAAAAGTCGAAGTTTCATCCGTCCGGGACCATTGTTCACGTTGCTGGCCTACCGTTACCAGCAGTCTGACATGCATTCGTTACGAAATCAGATGACGCATCACAAGTGAACTCTTTTTCCTCACTCATAGCAGCGCGCGCCCCCATTTCCAGCTTAGGATATTTGAAACCACCTATCGGTGAAGCGATGTACGTCTCCTTTCATCCACGAAGGCTAATTATGTTTGTTACAAATGGCACTTACAGAAGTTGCAGGCAATTAAACTGAAACTTACAGATAGTGGTTTCATATGATTTAGTGCCCATCAATCCAACCCTATTGTTAGTAGCTAGCCAGTTTACTTCACTCTCGACTTTGCTTCCGAGAACGAATGTTCACACTTTGCGCACTTGCTGGGCCACTGTTTTGTCGAGCGGAACGTCTGATAAAACGCGTATATAAAAATGAGGCATAATGAGGACAAGTTCGTCTGACCGCTTCTTCTAAGTAACCCGGCGACTGAAACTGTCTTTGAAGCTTCTTCAGTGCCCCCATGTTGGCCGCCGGGAATTTATCGCTGGTTGAATTCAGAATTGATTGTCCCCTGGTGGAGGCAACTGTATGCAGGACTGTTTAGGCGCAGGATTTGTACCACCCTATGTTATTCAGTGTGTTCTCTACGCAAATCATGAGGCAGTCCAGTGACTCAATTTCTTCTTTTAAATTCATCGTTTGGTTATCAAAACGGTGCATTCATCCTTTCATTTGGCTCTCAAAATTCTCGTTGGAGGATTTCTCAGACATCCAGTATGTGAACGGATTGAAGGTGGGCGGTTTTTCCAAAAGAAACTCTCTTCATCCCGAATGATGTTATGATATGTGTGCTTACTCCATCTCTCAGATCGCTGGTCATCCGCGCGCGAAACAGTTCTCATGTCATATGCTACATGACAGAACTTTTACTTACCCGTTGACTGCGTTCAAATATTCCATAGGCGAGCACGAAGACAACCTGCCAACGTGTACAGAAGCAGGAGTTGCGCCTTGTGAAACGTCACTTTTTGAGGACGATGTAGTGCTTTTGCTTCTAGCAACCAACAGAGGTAAAGCTAACATCCGCCTCTCTCTCATTTCGTGCGTTTGTGTTTCCGCGTAAGTGGTACCCGCAGAATTGAATTCGGATTCACTTTTTGCCATCCGCTCATATTCTCCTGTTCCTTGGTAGTTTTCATTGACAGAAATGAAACGCCGTAGTGGAACTTGCCAGTATTTTTCAAAATAAGAACGCTATGCGAGTGAAACTTTTCCACGGGTGGTAGTATGGGGTAGCAAAAAACTATATTCACTTCGATTGCTTTATCGCTGGTAAAGCAGCCATCGTATCACCTAACGTCCACGCGTGGTTAACAAGTCCAAATTCTTTCAACTTCAAAAGCTGAGCAACACGATATATCAGAAATATCGAAACGAAAGCATTCATTCGTTCTAGCCTTAGCCTTCAATGTTCATAACATGCCATAACTTACCGGGGTATGTCGATTTTCGAAGTAGTATCATGTCAAAATCCGACCCAAGCCTGTTCCCCCGAGCGTTCACTTCCGTATATTCTGACTGCCTTGTTTAGGGCCGTTAAATGGATCTGGACCTAGATGTCTTTGTTTTATCGCGTCAATCTGATAATTTTGCGAATAGCCGGGTGCGGGTTATTGTACTTTACGTGAGCGACGCTTGCATCACCTTTTTTGGAGCTCGACCAGTCCCCACTGTTTTTGGATCTGTTGATTGCTCGTAGGAGCTCAACTAGGTATGAATGCCATATTATATGATCATGGTTTATCTTTAGCATGTTTGGCGCCAAACTGTGAGTTATTTCCAGAAAATGCTCCATTAACCGAAACGGTTTAGGTTGTTTAAATAACTGACAATTCGTTCGATAGTACCGTGGCACTGTGATCCAATTGCGCTTGAATGATTTGGGAATATTGGTTCATCGCTATGCGTCACTCAACGTCTTCTTGGAAGCTCGCACAAGTGGTATGAATGTCAAGTTCACTGCACAGTATGTGAAAGAAAAATGATTCACTCGCCATCACTACAAGTGATAATGCTTTTACATGTATTAGAAGACACAGACTTCGGGTTACTAGTGGTTGATGTGGCTGAAGCCCTATAAATGAACAGGTCGGAGGAGGGTAAAGCATTGGAACAAACCTCACGTGGACATTCAAAGGGTTCATTAAATATCAACTCCTTTTGCTTTCGTTGAACGCAGTAGGCTCTCTAGTGCATCAAACCACAATTGTCCGGCACCGTGCAAAAATGTAACAACTGAGGCACACAGTGAACAGGCCATTTCAATTTAGCTTGTTTACACACATTAGCATTATCTGTTGATTTTGTTAAGGTCTGTTGCATTATTTTGAGATTGCTGTGCTTTGCTTGATCAGTGTTGAAGGGTGGCCCTATCTTTCCTTAATTTTCCTTGAGAACAAACAGCATTGACCATTTTCCTTCTTAGACCGGCTACTATAACCGTTTCTTTTACTCTCATTCAGTCAGAGCCTTGGTATTTTAAATGTCAAAATAGGACATTATTCTTCCATATTCTTTCTTGAACAGCTTATCATTCTTATCATTTCTCGATGCGTGAACAGTCATTTTGCTCCAACCCAACCAACTACCATTTGTTTGAGTGAACTCGATTCCGTTTTATCGCTCTCCATTACTGAGCGGTGCCTAGTTGTCAGATTTGTTGTA
>JTDE01009005.1:0-11640 GCA_014338405.1 Paragonimus skrjabini miyazakii | reverse complement strand
TCGATGCCTGTTGGGACTACGTTTCGATTGCTCTTCAGGAAAGGCGTTCTAAATTGTTAGTGGACGAGGGTCTAGCGCATACCCACTTGTCCACTACAGGATAAACCTGTAGGTTATTAGAGAAGTTAACTTCCAAAACGTTGTTGAACCCAACTAGCTCAGACCAAAGCTGTTTCGTGAACCTGCAAATGTTCTGCAAAGCCTGTTTACTTTTGCCTTCTAAACGTTTGCAAACTTTTGTTGCAGTGCTGTCTCGAAAATGACAGTGTTTGCAAGACTGATTAGAAACTTCTATCTTGAGCTACAGGTTCTTCCGCTACAGTTTAAACTCTTTACTTGACTTCAATATTGTTCACTCATGAGTTAGGCTACTTACTTGTTGCCTCCTGCAACTTTACCCGTTTTCATTGATGGTCCCCGTCAGTAGGTTTTAAATTTTCCAACCCGACCAACCAGCTCCTTCATACTACATGATGCTGCTTTTCATCAAGTGGCCAGAGTAGTTGGTCTGCTTTTTTGGCCACATCAGCATTACTTGGTTAGTACGTAGTTAGATCTGTGATGATTCACTGAGTTTGCTTAGGTTTCCCTGGCTCTACCCAAAGTTCACTTCTGTCCCAATGATGTGTATTCACGATGGCAATCCAAATAGATATTCACAGCATTCCTGTCTCACCGGAACCCAAACATTACCGGCAGCAAAATTCAACAATTAAACTTTCAATTTGCTCATTATAACGCATTTTGATATCTCCCTAACAAATATCAGTAAAGCACAAACGTTTCAGGAAGACAAGCTTACGTATTGTGCCATTTGTAGCCTTCCACATCATTCAACATTTTCCCATTTGACACACAAAATTGTGTTTCACACTTGAGTCCATCAATCTTCTCTGATCGATACTGTATTCGAAACGTTTGGATACTGAAAATTACACGTTTGTGATAAGTTAGGTTTTCGAACGTTTCTCGGTCAACAATCAGGTACTGTCGATTAATGTTTACATCTGTCGGTCGGATTTTAATGTTTTCTAACTTCCTTTGCTTCCACAGATTTTTATTCACAGCTTTAAGTTTCCAAGAATGCTTGACTGATGCAAAGCCCGTCACCCGTTAACTTAATAATCACTAATTGCCACTTGATGCATAAACTTGAAGGCGTTAGCTTGGTTTTTAGATAAGCTCGTATGTAAAGAATGAACTATATTCTCCATATACTGCTTGCTTATAATTTTGTTGTAAGAGGCCACTCGATTCTCTTTTGTTGAGCTAATTTGCGAGCACATTTTCATCCATCACCAAGGAAACTGAGCCCACTTTTCTGACCCCGCATAGATATTGCGATTATTTTTTGCGTTTCGGTGTTGTAACGCACTGGCTTCTTTTGTAGTTTGTGAATAATAAAACCTAAAACAACTGACGTCTTCCACTTCAGTCAACAATCTACTCGACCTTTTGGTGCTTGTAAAACGAAGAAGCAGTTACTTGATAAAGCTACTCAAGATCCGAAGATGGACATGGGACAGAGCGAACATATTCTCCCTATAATGGTAGAATTCTCAGCACCCAGTAGATTTATGCTACAAACCAGAAAGTTCAAGGTAAGGACAAGCGCGACAAAAAATTTTATCTCCTGCAGAGTAGAAGATAACGAGAAAAAGTTTCCAAACGGTGGTGAAAATCTACTTCATTTACCACTTATCCAAACCCCGACACTATAGAAGATCTAACAAGGGACTGATTTAAACGTCGAGTTGAATATACTACACCAGGATTGGACAGAGAATCTCAGTGTTACGCCTCCCGTTATCTGCTGAATTCTTTGTTCAGTATTACGCCAATTAACGTTCATTTTGTGACTTTGTATGTGCTAATACGACTGTGATTTCCTTATTACTGTTGTACACCCATAAGTTCGGCTTCTTGTCTCATGAATATGAATTGCTTACCGCAACCAGTACCAGGTCTTTTCTTTGTTGCTTGCGTGAGAAGTTTCAATCCGATTACGATTTATAAGGCTATTCGAAGTCCCTTACTCAGATTATTAGAGTTTTACCGAAGTTGACATACTGTATTTTCAGGCTCAGTGCCAAAAAACAGCGGTAGGAACCGGAAAGCTTGTTTCAGATTTATTCATCTTGTAGGTTTCGTCGTCAAGTGCCTCTTTGTTTACTGCTTCCAAACTTTCCAAGCCAGCTGTTCCCTGCTGAAAACGTCCGGTAAAGCCTCTATTAGTTTACTTTGTGTCCAATGGGTGGCAACATATCTGGTCGCAGTCTATATGCAGTTAAAACTCTCTTTTGATTTGTTGGCCAAAATTTTTATTGTTTGTCAGTTTTATTATCCTCTGGAACTAAACAGAACACGAAGGCGGCCGTGGGCATGTTACCAACTGATAGACCTGCCACAACCGGTTACTATTTCGTCCTGACTTTGCTTGACAAGCTAGCCGCACCTCATATATGACGAAGATACTTCGGTCTACGATTGCATTATTGCTAATTTAGGTGAAACACTTGATTTCTTTCACATCTGCAACAGGTTAAGATTGAGGAACTCACAAAAGCAGGAAACCAAGCGTTCACTCGTTTCTAACATTCTCGATACTGAAAGGGCGTGAAAGGAATAAACAATATTCTATCATGAATTACAATCACTAGGCGCAAATATCGCAAAAAAATACTCGGAAACTCTCTCACCACTTCGGTAGTGCGTAATCCACTGAAATTCACTGTGGAGAAAGCAAACGATGTTTGCAAGTACACAGAAAATCGTAACATAGCTACCTACTCCATCATCCTCAGAAATCGAACGTGGACAGTTGGTGGACATTCTCATGGCAAGTCGTTTCTTGATTAAGCTGCACAGAACACCAATTCACGTGATGTAGAGTTCAACTACACGTTTCAGCGACTCGGCAATTACTCACGGTACACCCATTAGTTCACTGAACGCTTTACCGCAAGGTTTTCTTGCAATCTTTAACGCCACACGTTTGATCTAGTTTATTCTTTCATGAGCAGTTCCCTGTTTCCTATTAAATCTCACTCCAGGGCTCTTTTTGTTAGCCCCGAGCTTAAAGTATACTGATATTTAACACCCAACCAGGTTTACTTCTTCTCTTATTCCAGTCAAGGTTGACTCAATCCTTTTCTCGAGACCTGAACACTAACACTGTCATTGGTCAGTTTTTCCTCGACGCTTTTAATCTCAGCTGTTGTGTAACATAATCATTCATCAGTTCTTCATACTAGTCACGTCAGGTTACAGCACAGTCCACTTGGAAGTTATGGTCCGGCACGAAAGTGTAGTGGCCTGTGAATACTGCGTGTTCTGGACATATCGCATGTAGTTCTCGGAATTCCAAAGCGACCTTCATACACAACTAAGAGGCACATTACAACTGCTGCACACTGTGTCGCGGTGAATTTGAAATGCCAAGAAAATTCCTTCTGAAATCCACTTCCCAAGTAGATTCCGCGGTTGACCTTCGATAACCAAACTACCCATTTCTCATCATTGAGTCTAACAGGGTATCTTTGAGAAATGAGGTGGCAACGATTATCTGCGATGCTTTGTACACTACCAACCGCTGTTCGCCATCGTTGAATGGCAACGCGCGGGTATCACGCAAAAGCATTCCGATAATCAATATATACTGGGCCTTCAAACAAAACCAAAGAAGAAAATTCACGGTGACAGCTCCTTGTCAGAAATAGATTCGGAAGTGGCTGATAACCCTCCTCCCTACATGTTCACTGTGTGTCGCTCGTTCTTGTTACGTGAACACTGTGCTTCAGGTTACCTCCCGGCAAGTCGCACCTCACGATCTTTTACTAAGTAGCACACTAGAGACTGAAGGTCAGTCACTCTCGCTCGTGAGATGATGACGTTACCCAGCGACAGTAGGCTTGCAAAGCAATACAGTTTCAACTTTGTTTTAATTGGCGTTTCGTAGGTTGCACAGAATGGACCGCGACGAAAAATTCTGCCTGACGCGCATCACTCTAGCCAGTCTCAGAGATTTTGAGATCGTGGTTTCGATATCTTTTTTTCTCAGCTACTCCGTAAAGACCGTGTAAAAAATGGACCTGAATTCCCTTAGGCTAATAAGCATGACGACTGGTCAGTCACAACCCTGATGCTCCGTGATTCGGAAGTGTTTCTAGCGTAATCCACTACGCCCTATATGAGTCGCATATCACCGACAACCTCACATCACACAAGTGTGTCGTTAATTGATGGAAGTTAGCGCACAATAAGCTTTGCCGAATATGAAAGACTGTGCAGCCTGCAACATTATACGACGACCGAGATCTGTATTTTTACCTCTAGTCCGAGCGCCATACCATTGACGATTAAGCTATTAAGCGAGGTTATGTTATCAGAGGTTTCCCAAACACAGGAGAATGGGAGCAACGTTTTGACTTAGAAGACCGAAACGCATCAAGACCACAACGTCTTCCAAACTCGCTCAAACCCAGAAGGGCAGACTGTAAATCAGTCAGTCGTTTAAATAACCCCCGGTTTTATAACGTTCAAGCTACAGGGGTCAGGTTTACCCTGGCAACAGCCGGATCTTATTTGCCAATCAACAGTTACAGGCTGGCATTCAAGGGCGTATCTCTGGTTGGTGGTTCATTCTTTCTGTGTAAAACGTTGGTCAATACAACAGAATTTACCGAATCAAGAAAGCCCAGGGTCATCATCCTAGGCACGGTTAACCCTTAAATTACTCATTAGGACGCATAAATCCTGGGACTTCGATCGAGCGCATCGATAGAAAAAGCAAAAGTTGAAGAGGAGTGGAAACCAACGTTTCAGCTGTTGTGGAAGTTTCAATGATGTGACTCAAGCATGCGTGCCTTACCTGAGTTCATCCGGACAAATCCAGTTATCCCTCATCCAGATTACCAGAGAGCTGATATCATTTAATTAAACCAATATTCAACTCTGGTGTAAATAAGTGAGACATCCTGGTGTACGCGAACATCTCGTCCCATATAAACGCAAATTCAAGCGAAATTAAGACAAACAGTTGTTAGTAAAGGGTGTTCAAGTTCAAGTTTGTACAAATTTTGGTTATGAAAATTCCGTTGAAAGGCAACTTCCGGTAATCTCGCGTTACGTTTCGACAACTTTCAGAGGTTCTTTGTGCACATCCCGGAACTCATTTTCGAAAACACATAACTGTGACTGGTTCATGTCAGTTGTTTTTGGTTCATGAAAAACCGTTGCGACGATCAATTCATATTCAGACTTCAATATAAACCAACTTCGATATCAGCCAAATGGTCCGTTAAGCCAGCATGTATGGGACGTATAAACCTTCCAAATGTAGACACCGCTGACGAGTTGGTTTCTTAGGCAAGGGTCTCAGGGTTCTATATTATTACTCCGGAAGTCGGCTTAACGAACACGTACAGTTCTGTGCTCGTTGCAGTGAGAAATACCGACCACCGGCGAGCGTCAATGGAGGACGGGTTGTGACCAACGCTACCGTGAAGTAAATAGTCTGTCTCCCACGCTGACCTTTCGAGACCTTCACTTACAAGAAACTCATGTGATCTCAAGAGATCTAACGGAAATACCACCAACTGTTACATAACCAATTGCAACTCCAGAAGGTTACCTCAGCTATATCACTTAAAGGTTTAACGAGTCAACGATGACAGCTATACCCGTCTATCAATCCAGAAAGCAAATTTCAGCTCAATGTGTATACATAACTTCTCACACAAAACAGAAAAGCTCTGTAAAATGAATTTCTGCCACATGGTACCGAGGGCGCACACAGAGTATGCCGCAGTGTTCGAGATCGGTGTATAAGAACGAAAACAGCTAATTGCCTTGATCAATAAATCGGTCCCACTAACTGCTCCGAAATATTCTACCCAAAATTTACGTCTTTAACGGTAACCCGATCAAACTTGTCAACATCTAGACGACCAGCTAGCATTCAAAAATCTGTTGGGATACTCCGCGCTTGGCACGCCACTTTGTCTGATGGCTCAGACAGCGCAGCTCAGCCGGTAAGTCTGAGTCTCCTTACTGCAGTCGAAATCACTTCTGACTTCTTGTAGGCCCATGTCAGAGATAATTTGCTCATGTAGAAGCCTTAGAAGTCATCAGACCTCAATAGCCTCCCTTCCATCATGGTTCAGCAACGTGCCGAAACATTAGCCACCTACGTTCTTGTACGGCACTGAGGTTCCTACATCTCAAGTAACCCATCTATGCCTTGAAAACACAGTGTCATCTCATTTGTCTACCAAGGCAATGCCGGAAAGGATGCAAGAAACCACCATGCATTAATCACTACTGTGTGCAACCAAGGTACTGGTACATTTCTAAAGATTTGTGAAAACATTCCTAAACCTTTCGCTCCTAGTCCGACAAATTGTCTGATGGCAAAAATTCAGAAATCAACAACAGCGCAGTATTCTATATATACTTAGCGACCGAGGAACAGCAATGTGTTCAAGCAGTAAGCCTTCTGCGTATATCACGCGGAACGTAAAAAATGAATAATTTCCACACGAGCAGAAGTGAATACACATTTGGGCTAAACAAACCTGCCTTGATAATGGGTGTCAAACTGTACGATACAACCGCCAGAACTTTCCCCAAAAGATCACCATGGTAAACATGCGCCTGTGTTACACACTCTGAGCATGAACAGAAGGGTTACACCATATAACAAAGAGAATACTTCAAACAGTGTTCAGTCTAGCATTATCAGTATGTTGATTGGGTCCAAAGTTTTGGGTAGTTAGGTTATTTCGCTTCCGCTGCATATCTATTGTGACGGGCTTCCCGACCTCGCAAGACTCGTAGATGAAAGAAGAGAAGAGGTAGGTTTACTCTGTACTGCACGACGGCCTACAGGCGTTGCCTCTTCATCACAGTAAGTCCAGGTGACCTGAAACTGAGTGAACGGTGAAATACCTGCACCAGGTAGACAAACGGGCTCACCATATTGGTGGACTTCTCAGTAATAGCATGCCGTTAGAGCCATCAGGCTTTCCAGTTCGCTGACTTTAGTTGTCAGCAGATTGTGAGAAGATCGTATCCAAAAGAACCCCCAAAATAGGGTGTTTGTGTACACAGGAAAAGAAGCCGTTTATTTAATGGCAACCGGACAGATTTGCAAACGAGCATGTGATATAGATTGGGCTAGTGTACTCAACAAATGTTGCGAATTATTTTAGGTGTCTTACATGTGAAATGATGTGAAAAGTGTACGGCCAACGTCAGGGGTGTTTCGGGGTTTCCGAAATGTGATCATGGAACTGGTGGTTTTGGCAAGAAACCCGGTGCATCTTCCTTAATAACTGCAGCTTTCACTCGATCGGTTGAACTGACCTCGCGTCTTTTATCGTTCTGAGGGCGAAAACCTTCCTGGCTCGTTGTTGCTCATGGAATGGCGGCTACAGGCGCTTGAATTAACAGGGACGTACGAGGACATGATAGCACAGAGAACGTTCCCCGCGCACGTGCACGAGTGACGTCTGCCCGCTTGGTTGCACTAGAGGTAGTCGTCACATGTGATTCGTCAAACTTGCTACATACCTTCCGTGATCAACAGGTTTGACTGATGGAGGATATATCAACTCGTTAAGCAGATGTAAGGTGCCACGGTAGACGCGTTGGACCATCTTGACGGAGTTACGCAACCAAAGAAGAACTAGTGGTAAAGTCTCTCGCGGGGTTCGACTGCGCACTGAGGGCCATTTCCGGGTGACGATAAAAATGTTATCTCTTCTCTTCAGGCTTCGGATGGTAGGTATTAGTGCATATGTGTCTGCACTGAAGGGTATT
Source organism: Paragonimus skrjabini miyazakii (assembly GCA_014338405.1). Taxonomy (NCBI): domain Eukaryota; kingdom Metazoa; phylum Platyhelminthes; class Trematoda; order Plagiorchiida; family Troglotrematidae; genus Paragonimus; species Paragonimus skrjabini miyazakii. The sequence goes on along the minus strand of JTDE01009005.1, from coordinate 3,819 downwards.
CAGTAGATCTGTGAAAGATCTGTCAAAATGGCGGCAACCGGTCACCACTGCGGAACAGCGGAAGTGGGCTACCCAGCGTTTCAAAAAGGCGCAAGCCACCGTTTCGGAAGTGCATTCTGAACGCAGACTTGTATTCGAGCACATCGCTGAACCGCCGACACAAGCCAGAAGGAAGGATAAACCTTTGAAAGATGATAATACTTCACTGTGATCAAAGTAAATATGGCGAAAACATGTAAATGGTGTAGAGTAGGAACGGATGAGGCTGTTTGTATGCCTACGGACCTGAGAACTCTGGTAGTTCAGAATGCGGCGAGCCCAATCACGGATTTTGCAATTTACTTTGGATTGCAGGGACGTTCGTTGATGACGTTCACTTTAGTACGTGTGCCTGAGTGCTGTAGGTTATCCAGAACGTTTAACGATGCATGATGAAACGATGACAGCGCTACAAGCCTACGTACGTCTTACTGAAAATCCAACAAGATCGTGCTCTCAGATGGAACTAGGGATACAAGCTGCATTTTCAGAGAGCCACGTTGACAAAGTTGTTCTTTCTCGGGGTCATTTGTATACACACCAACCGGAGTAGACAAATCAGGAAAACTATGCGTGAAATCTCGTCTGCGATAAAACCATTTGAGATGTGACATTTATCTGCCGACATCTATCTGCCGTTAGCCAAGGGACCACGTACAAGTGCCTGATTTCTGTGGGTGGATACCTGTTGGACGAAGAGTTCAATGAACACACTAGTGAATTGTGGTCAGTATAGACCGCAAGTTGTTGGCCGTCAACAGCACACCGAAAGTAGCATATCACGAGGTAAATGACAAGCAACTCTCTTCCGAATTTATTGTATCAGGACTGCGTGGATTGTAACCGCCTCTAAAAGAATCTTAGGGTTGCCACTGACTGTCCAGAAAGTGTTGCCAACATGGCACCAAGAAGCGTCGGTAACAGTAAAAAACTGTTCCTCAAGATCAGTATTGGCGAGCAGGGCAATTTCGGAGCTAATCTCTTCAAGCTGTTTGATGGCCGCATACACACAATTAATGAAGGACGGTTTATTGTTGTACGTCATTCACTTTCGTTTGTGAGTAGTATAATGTACACATTCGGGAATTAAGTGGCAGGTCGTGGCGCCAAAGAGACGAGTGACCAGAAGCGACCACTGGGGGTGTGTATGTATGGACTGAGAGAGATTATCGCCAAGGCGAATGACAATGCAGTACTGCCCAATCTGTGTTGATGCACGTTAGCCATGCAAATGAGTCTAAGTGGTTGTCGTCCTGTTTTTCACATGAACTGTAAGGAATTTCGTGCAAAACGCAGCTTTGCAGGTCAAACATCTTTTTCGGTCAGAACATTATGACTGCCTCCGTGAAACAGGTACGTAATTGGCTGCATTATATGCATGAGGAACAAATCGACGCTGATAATTTTGCAGGCTTTGAAGTCTGCGAGACTAGTCGAAGGTGGAAGGATTAGTTCAGGCACTGTTTGGCGAGATCGTTGTCTCGAACGGCATCAATGCCATCGGCTGAGACTTGATGACCAATCCAAGTGACAATTGTAAAAGTTCGGATTGGCAAAGTGGAGTAATAACAATCGTCTTGTGTATATCTCCCGTTCCCAGTAGAAGTTGGTGATGGGCACGGACTGGTGATCCTTTAGCCTACAATGAAGGTTGTCCGGAAAGAGAGACATGACAGAGACTGCCACTGTATTAAGGCCGTGATAGTCACTTCAAGGACAACAGTTTTTTTATTCTTGGAATCAAATGCACGGGTGGGGCCTAAAACTATCGAAAGGGTGAATAATTCCGGATTCAAATCTCATCCTGACCAGCTTAAACTGATCAAGAGACAGTCTTCGGGGCCCATCCAAAACAGGTGAGATCTTGGTTCCGACGTGATGTGTGAAGTGAACGTCACAATGGATCCAGCGTTCGACTTATGGAATGATTGCGGTAAATGATGAAAGAGTTGCACAAACGTTTATAAGGCAGTCGTTTTTGCATGAATTGGGCTTAACGGTAGCTTGAATTCGGTTTGTATCCAAGCGTGAAACCGCATCTATCAGATTCCGGTTTTGTGCATCGACTAAAAGGTCAAAATTCCAAAGAAAGTCAATACCGATGATGGCGAACGAAACGGTAGCGACAGCGGGAACCAAGCAAAAGTTGTTTCGGGAACCAAAATCTAGTGTGTAAGAACGTTGACAGAACCCTGAGTTATAGTGTCATTGGCGGCCAGGAGATGAGGAGCGCCTGATTGTATATCCTTAGAACGGTTCAGTATAACTCAGCTAACCTGAGCCCCTGTGTCCACCGAGAATGAGGTCACCATGGAAGGATTTGGAGCCAAGATAAGGTGACTGGGGCTAGATGAGTCGAGGACGTCAGTCACCGTTACATGTCGGCAATCCCACTTATATGGAGTTGTGCTGGAAAGTAGAGAGATGCGGTGCATCTATTAGTTTCACTAACATACCGTTCGTGGTACCAGCGGTAGTCTGTACGATGATGTGAGTTACATGAACGGAGAGACCTGCTGGAATGACAACTTCGTGGGGGTCGGTCGTGAGAGCCGCTAATTGTAAAATTGTCTAAGACCCGTGCGCAAAGTAGCTACTCTAGCCCATGAAACCTTGATATCCGTTAAGTCGGCTGAGTAAGAACCGACAGGCTGTTTCGCGTCTAATACGGTATGGATGGCACTAACTTGTGAAGCACTGATATTCCTCAGAGCCGGCGAGAAACGCTCTGTCATCTGACGGGCGATCCCTAAGGTTCGGTCGGTAGTCGACAGCCGGCTACATATGTAATAGTCTTGAGTTGTCTGGGGCAGTCTCCTCATCTATAGCTGCCTTACAGGCGACCCATCTATGTGGCGGCTACCAAGAAGTTGCTACATTTCTCGAAGCGGTATAGAACGGCGCTAGTTGCCCAGCTGTAATCCACCGGCGGGTTGTCGCAAGCGAGTTTTTTCTGGTAAATTTAACCGCTTGATTACGGTCTCCTTGAAGGTGTCATAGCGATAGTCCTCATGCTGAGTAAGAAAGAACTCACGCAGTTATGTTGTGCCTTCTTTTGGAGATCTAGAAACTAGCTGAATGAATTTTGCTTAGTCAGAAGAAATTCGGCCATTAACAAATTTGGCCTGAAGATAAACGAACCACGGCACTGGGTCTACCACAGAGGCGAGAAGAACATTAAGCTGACTGCGCTTAACGTATATAAATCTAAGGCCCTGTTTTCTCTGGTAGACATGGAGGCACGCTCGGTAACTTAAAAATATAAAAATGAGACCATTAAAAAAAGTAATGAGTAAGAAAAACAAATCTGATCCAATACGTAAGGAACACAAAACCGTACGATCAGTGAAACTTAAATAATGCACAGTAGGAGCAATTCACCACAAGAACTGTCACAGCAACCGGTAGAAGACGAAAATACAAGAACAAAATGCCGTTCGAATATCATGACAGAAGTTGCTAGTGACATGTATAGTTGTTTTATAACATCCACTGTCCAATCCTCCAAAACCCTCCGTAAGTTGTGCATAAAAAGTCCAGGAAGCTTATGAAGCCCGTTGTAAAGTTCGTTGGAGTTCGTTCAGTACAGTAATCGCCTTGAATTCTGTATGATTTGGAAAGTTCTGTTTTTCGAAGTACGGTTCTTTTGTGCAAAGTCTTTTTCACATGTCTTCAAATTTTTGCTCTTTGCAACAAACCATCAGGATAAAGTTGGCAATTATCTGGTTCACGGGATTCGCCTTGAAGGTCGTTCAAAACGCAAAACGGTCCTTTTGGCGC
>JTDE01009004.1:6719-17954 GCA_014338405.1 Paragonimus skrjabini miyazakii | reverse complement strand
GAATATCGCACTCGGCAGCCATACACGGAAATCGGACATTAATATTTGTGAAGGCAATACTGAAAACAATTGCAGTTTGGCCATGGATTTTGTGGAACACGGTGGATTTACCTGCCAGATCGTTTCGTAAATCTGTTTGGAAATGAAACACGAGATATCACGCGAGTGTTATCGGGTGCTAGCCGATGTATGATTGTTTGTTTTAGATAAACTCAAATTGATTCACTCGAACATTTCGAGCATTATACTAGTTGATATCTTTCGGACATCCTCTCTGTACCCCATTTTGCTTTCTTTATTCTCATCCATTTTTGTCTTCCCAGCCCACGGTCTTCCACTCTTGTCTGGAGAATTTCATTTTATCCCTCCGCTTCCTTATATTCTTCAGTCCTTCCAATACCTGACTATATCCCAATAGTCTTCCACCCGAAACAATAAGCTGAAATCACCTGGATTTTTGGCTTGAAATATCTGATGCATCGTCCGTTTGCTGATGTTGGTAATTTTCGTACCTGCGGCTTCAAATATAGCATCAGCTGATAATGTTGTTTTACCGTCTGTTGCGCAGAGCCATCCATAATGAAGTGTTTAACACAAGGTAATTTTCCCATGAGGATAGTTTCTTTAGACTAATTAGTGGACTATTCTCCGATGGCTTCTGCTGATTTGTAAAGGAAGGTAATGTGGCATTTTGGACCAGTTTTAGAAAATGTGAAATTTATCTCGTACGTTTGCCGACTTGTGGTTCGTTCGATGCTTAGCCGTGGATTCCATGAGAAATGATTAATTTGCTTGAAGAAGGCCGGTACCGCTTTAACCTTTATTTTTCCTTGCTGCAGGCAGTCTGGAACCATGGCGAATTGCGTGCCATGATCACGTATAAAGTGACTCCCTCATTTCTCCAACATGCGTTGTTTATCTATCGAATGTTCCTCGTTCGTATTGTTTGACACGCCCTCACCCTCACATGCGCCCGATTGTCCTAATGAGTTCATTTCCCGTTGGCTTCTGGCAATTTGTTGACTCGTGTTTGGTTACTGCATCTTGTACGACTCTTCACCGGATATTTCCTCTATCCGCATATATTCCGATCCATTCTACTGCCGTTTCTTACGTTTCGGGTATGGAATTCAGTCAAGTTGATTAATGGGGAAATCCGGACGGTCAGCATTTTCCGTGAACCTCATTGTAACGTTCAATCTAGTCGGAAGTTTCTTCATCCAACAATAGCATTGATGGCAAAATGCTCATGTGTTAGAACAAACTCTCCACCATCCCCGCATAATATGCATGTGGCATTGAACTTGTGGGCAGAGATATTTGAAATACACGGAAATGACATGCCAGATAACGAGGCCGAACTCAGTGAATTAATTGATAAACGGTGAAAATTAATCAGCTTCGTATGAGAGTAGTTTGGCGAGCTTGACTTACACTCAACATTTATTTTTTGTCGAAATCCAATTTACCATCCACTCAGAGAGACCGGCCAGTTAATCATCTTACCATCATGGTTCAACTCGCTTCCATACACATCCAAATTAATTGTGTCAAAATGCCTTTTGCACCCTGCTTTTGTGAATTGCAAACATGTTGCATACACATGACCCAAATGATAGTTGATTGGTGGATGGAACAGACTGCGCGCATTACACTCACCACTGTGCTGAGATGCATGAACTGTGAATGTAGAAGTCGTCATCCTTAGATGGATCCATGCTAACACTACACGGTATGATGCTTATCAATGACAGAAATTTCTCAGCAAATCGCATCTTTGATGATATCTCAAAATTTGTATAAAGCAGCGACAGCTTACAATGTGCTCTCCATTGGAAATATCAAATGGACATTCGTAATTCACAAATATGAATTAAACAAACTGCCATTCAAACTGAAATGGCAAGGAACATCTGGTTGAGTGCAAATCAACAGTCTAAATCCGGAGACTGATCGGTTCAGCGGTTTCCTTCGTTCTTCCTCCAGGTTGACAACAGCAGATCACCCTGTGCATGTTAAAGAAGCTATGAACACTGCATGTTTGACGACTGCGATGTGGACGATACTAATCCGATAACCAAGCTCACTGTGATCGTTCATTTGTATGTTGTGCATCTGTATTTTTCTTGGAAGTCCAGATATTGATTAGGATGATCGCGAGTTTTCTCTGCAAACGTTGTAGGGGTTTGAACGCTAGCACTTCCTTGACACATTTTTGTCTGTATGCAATGAAATCCGCGTTAAACACATCGAATTTCATACGTCAAAGCTCGTCTGATACAAAATGTGTTTGTAGCATACTGGCGAGTATACAATCTCTCGTACACACGCAAACATGACCCGTCCTTGGCGTCGGACCGTCATTGGTCACAAACACTGTCAAACCGATAAGTCAACTGGCCCACTTACATGCGTTCAGGATTTCACAGCTTTGGAACAGGAATGACACAAGACGTCGTGCCAGGCTCGATGACACGAAGCAAGCGGTATATGGTGGCAACGAGAGTATCTTGTCTCCGAAGATTCCACTGCTTGACATATCGTAGGAATTAAAAATTCAATGTTAGTAACACATAAACCCATCAGTATCACACACCCAGCAGAGCCTCATCTTTATAGTCAGTGATCCGCATCAGCATTTTCCAAAATGCTATAAGGATAACGATAAGTCCAAACATTGCCATCTAGTTTCTCATTCGTTTGTCTATGATATATTATCATTTACGCGTTATTTATATGAATTTCGTTAAGCGTATGCCTACAGGATTAACGGACTGATATGGCTGACAACACAGTGACCTCCAGAAGAACGCCAATATTCCCAGAGTCCTCCGCCTTGATTGATGAGGGAGTATCTGTAGGTGATAGTGAATATATACAACTGGCTAGGTTGTCTGATCCAAAATCCATTCTTCCCAACGCTTTGGATATGAGTGACATCAAGACGTCCGGATTCCATGTTAATGTGATGGCCCTCAGCTGAAATAATCAGTTCGCGCGTTGTTCCCGATGGATTGCTGACCACGCGGTAAAAGCTTGTATAAATCTTGTTGGCCAGTCATTAAAACAATGTTTGGATACAATCGGATTTAACAGACTATGGTTCATTCATTTAAAACAGAGAGAAGACATAGTTCGTGAATTGTCAACATTTCGGTTTACCCTCATCAGTCTCCAAAGTTCAAGATATTGTTTGTATCAGGCAGCAACAGCAAATAATATGTTACTCATTAGAAATATCGAACGTGCATGCGTAGTTTACAAATGTGAATTAAACAAACTGCAACCCTCACTGAAACGGCAACGAACTTCTGGTTGAATGCAACCCGGCAATCCAAATCCGGAAACTGATCGGTTGAGCGGTTTCCTTCATTCTCTCTCAAAGTTGACAAGATCACTCAACACAAAGCTGTAACAATTCTCATTGGCATACGCGCCTAACAGTTGTGGTCAAAATGGTGCATACTAACGAGCGTGACATTGGTTTCGTAGTGAATAAGTTATCAATCAATTGGCTTGCGTGAACTGTGAAAATTATACTCCGTCAACGTTATGTGGTTTGGCGTTAAAAATGAGCAGCACGCTAATATGATGTTCGTCGATGTTGGAGATTTGTCAACAACTTCTTCTCATTCCTAAAATTGTCTCAATTTTTGCATATAATAGCGACGTCTAATAAAGTGTTATTGATTTGCAACCGCACTGAAGCTTCGTCCTTCTAATTGTGTAATATTTACTACATGTTATTTGAAATCACACCACAAAATGGAACACCCATTGGTGCATGCAGCATTGATTCACATGTTTGGCAATTGTGTAACCCCAGTCGTTTTGATAATACGTTCTCACTCGATGTTAACGCGTTTCCTTTGATAGATACTAGCTCTCAGTTGTGAGACGACAGACAATTAGATCACGAGAAGTTTGCTTCGAAAGGAGACATCCAATAATTTGAACTGAAGTTCCCTGTAATACGATACATCTTAATCAATGGAATCTTTGCTGGCCTGGTACAGAGGAAATTACGCATGATGTTGGAGGGAGGGTCTGTGTTGAGAAAGACTGAATGTCCTTTGAGTAGTACTGATACGAATGTTTCTCTGGCTATTCCGTATGACATACGTCATGCTCACAGAAAATTACAGCTGCACCGTCCCTGACAGGTTTGTCTGTCTGTATGAAAAACAGCGTTGACATGTCACATCCAATATATCAACGCGAAAATAGTGAGAAAGACCTGGGTTTGCTATCTAAATCGTTAGCATGCTGTAAAATTGCACCCTGTGCGTGAATAGACTCGGAGTTGACGATTCCCGAACTTGCACCAATATGAGGATGAACATCAGATTACGCTGTGCATGTTAAATATGTCGCCAGCGTTGGATATTTGACGACTGTGATGTGTTTGGTACTAATTCGAAGACCACGCCCACTGTGGTCATTCATTTCTCTCTTGTGTACTTATTTTATTGAAATTCGAAACCTTGGGTGGAGTGATTGCGAGTCCTCTCCGCGGAACTTGTGGCGATTTGAACACTGGCACAACATCGACACAAATCGGCGGTCTGCAACAATGACCGTATTGACACATCTTGTTTAGTATGCGAACGCAATTCGACAACTCGCGACCTCTCACCCTACATCCCGAAGTGTAACGATACCTCGAGAAACAGCCGCGTTCATGCACTTTGCACCAAACACCGCTGTCAAGTCCAGATATTCAGACACAAATGGTGTATTTACCTCCCTGTCGCGCATAAGATCCCTCAAACACATGCGCACATCACCCCGCCCTTCGCGTTGAACTGTCATTGGGCACAAACACTGTCAAACCGGTAAATCAACTGGCCCACTTACATGCGGTCACGATTTCAGAGTTTTGGAACAGGAATGACAAAACACGTCGTGCCGGACTTGGTGACACGGGCCTGATGGTATATGGTCGAATCAAGGCGATCTTGCCTCCAAAGACTGCACAGCTTGACACAACAAGAATTAAAAGTCAAGTGTTAGTCTCAAATAAACCCACCACCAGCTCTCACCCCGCAGGCATTAACGTTATTAGTCGATGATCCGCATCAGTAATTTCCTCACTGCATATGGATTAGGTGAACTCCAAGCACTGCTATGCAGTTTCCAGCTCGTTTGTCTACGACTGACGAAGTTGTTCACAGTGTTGGACGTCAGTAAACGACCTCGACCTACCAGGGCTTATGCTGAACTGTTTTGAGGCCACTAGTGGTAACCGAATACTGAAGATAGAGCTTGGAGCTTTGGACGTTCCAATCTTTTTCAGAGACGAATCATTCTAATTGGCTCACGGGAACCTATGCGCAAATAATTGCAATCAACGTGTGGTGAAGAAGTATTATCGTCTGATCACTCGTCAAACTTGACAACTCCCATAGTAACATCGCTAAAAGCTGATGGGGTTACACGGACAATTTGTGGAGACTACCGGTTAACGTTCAATACACGTCTACTGCAACTTACCTACAAAACAGAGACTCCGAGGAGGCACTTTATCTTTCGTCGGGTTCTGAGTTTACCCCAAAAGTAGATTTAAAGTAAGCTTATCTACAAATGACCCTTGATGAAATATCAAGCAATTTGACTGTGATTAGTACACCCTACACACTGTGTTGATACAACTTTCTACATTATGGTCTGAACATCTCATCAGCTGTGTTCCAGGATGTCCTGAGTACAATAATTTGAGACTTGTATGGTATCCATACCTATCAAATTGATGGTTTTTCATGCTCCTGATAAGCCCATCCATGATTTCCTCCTCCGTCCTCCGTTGAAACGACTTTTTGGCTTCAATGCGGCCGTTAATCCAGAATGTTTACGTTTACAGTTTTGTCCTATACCTTGGTTGCGTTGTTAATGGCAATGATTGCATGCCAAGTTTACAACGTTCAGTGAATATACCCTCACTGACTAACCTTCATAAACTCCGTTCCGTTTCGGCTGCACTCCATTTCCACTCACGTTTAATTCCGAATTTTATTCAATGTGTTACTTCTTTGTTCCATATGTCATCCATTAACTAGTCTGCTTGGTACGCAAACCACGAAAATTCGCTTCGTAGTTTACTTCAAAATCTTCAACCGGATGCTTTATTAAAACCATGTCTAGCTGAATAGCATTCAAACGTGATCACCGATGTATCTCCCACTGGAATAGGTGCGATTTTTGAGCACTGTGGTAGACAGGTTATATGCAACCCACGTTGTCTCTCTAAAGCCGAACGTGGGTATTCTCTAACTCAACGTAGTGCCCTTAGATTACATTGGATTGCTAGAAGAGCGTAAATGTATCTATATATTGTCATTCATTATTGCAACAGATCACGATACTTTGACATTTTTGTATCACTGTCGCAAATCGGTGGCAAATTTGCCTGATCCAATGGTACAACGCTAGAGCATTGCCCTTAGTGCCTTCAATTGCACAACTATTCATCGTAGTGCAGAAACGATTCCCAGGTTGACTACTTGTCCGGGGTTTCCGTCACCGGACTCAAACTCTAATAACGTCGACTGTTTACCAGTTCAACCTTTGGCAGTAACCAGAGGTACAATTGTGTACGATACTCGTAATTGCTTTGGTCCTGTTATCTTCGCATTAGAACGTGGCTGGACACAACATGAGCGGCGTAGATATCCTGCACTGTATTATCGCTGTGAAAAGTTATCCATCACTCCGAATGGACTATTGCGTTCTCACGGTGGTGCTGTAAATCCACCGACCCTAACATCTGATATCCTTGCGAACTTTCATTCCGGACATTTGGGAGTTGATATGATGAAGTCGCTTGTACGCTTATCTTGTTGATCGCCCGAATGGGAATCAGCTATTCAATACACTGCCAGAAATTGTGTCAAATGTGTACTCAAGGTTCAGACGGAACAACCACAATGGCTTCCACCGCCAGCAAAGTTCGAAACATTTCAGAGATTTCATGCTGACTACTGTAGACCATTTCTGGGGAAATATCATGCTGTGGTGATTATTGATGCATATTCTAGTTGGCCTGACACTTTTATAACTTCATCACTGGGTGCACACTCCACACAATATGCCCAGGTAGAAGTATTCTGTCGCAAATATGCACCTGTTGCTTCGGTCAGTGACAATGGTACCCAGCTCACTGCCAAGTCTTCATAGTAATGGATGAGAGGACATGAGTGTGAGAAGTCATTCACTGCTCCATGACATCCACGTTCCAGTGGACTTGCAGAAAATATTTCACGCACGCTAAATTCGGCCCCTGCTGCCTCAACACCGGAAACATTTGTAGAACTCAGTCGAGGAATCGAAAATTTTCTCAAGCAATACAGAAATGCACCGCATTCAGTAAATGGAAAGAGTCTCGCGACCATTTGCAAATCTCGTTCGATCCGCACAAGTCTTGATTGTGCTCACGTCGATAAGTCATGAGCGACTTTCGAATCGAAATTTCACACTTCCAATTTTATATCCACACGAACGCGCACATTACCCTACGATCCACGACATTGCTAATGTCACCACGTCACTGGCCAGCTGACGAGGAGAATCGTGTTTCAGTAAGAAGCCAACAACCAAGCATTTCAATCGGAATCATCCCGCTGCAATTATGAAGTTGTTTACAGTATAACTGAAAATATCACATGAACTTTCATGAGAATGTGTGTGAAATGCATCAAATGCGAGCATTTGTGAATCGCCACTAAGACGGTTTCCATACCGAGTTCACCTGCAGGAACAAAATTCTTACCAATCCCTCGTAACAAACATGCCGCCTCAGACTGATGGGCATAAGTATTGCACAAGAAATAGTAATGTTCCCCATTCGACGCGAATGAATACACTGACTTAATTGTTGACCAGTGAAAACTAACCGCTTTCTTGTGAGAGTTGTTGGGCGAGCAGACTTGGAGTTCATTAATCGGCAGTTTACTTTCATAGAACGGCCAGCTGACAAATTTATCACAATGGTCATACTCGCTCCCATACGCACGTAATTTGATCCTTTCAAAGCTACGTATAGCGGACCAAATACCTTATAAATCCCACCAAGACAGTGGTTGAATAGTGAATGCACTAGACTGTGTGCATTACAATTACCACCGTGCAATTGATTCATCTAATAGTAAAGAGCAATCGATTCGACAAGCCAGAAACAAATGACTGAATTCTAATTTCTCCATAATTTTATTCAGATACGCAAATCACCAAGGTGGAAAACATGAATATCGCACTCGGCAGCCATACACGGAAATCGGACATTAATATTTGTGGAGGCACTACTGGAAACAATTACAGTTTGGACATGGATTTTGTGGAACACGGTGGATTTACCTGCCAGATCGTTTCGTAAATCTGTTTGAAAATGGAACATGAAATATCGCGCGAGTGTTATTAGGTGCTAGCCAATTCATTAGTAATTAGCTTGGAGAAACGCAACTTCATTCATTCGAACATGGCGTACAATCTGCAACTGGAGACCTGCCGGAAATCAATTCGGATAACGTGTTTTGTAGTGCTGTAACATCATCGATTTTAATCTTTCTAAACCACAATCGTGCACTCCTGTAGACAGAATTGAATATTTATTTCAGTTAAGTGAGATTGTATAGTCTTGTTGAATCTAGGCGGTATCGCAAGTCGTCAGGGCATATCAGCGATCCCAGGCCGATTGCGTGTTCCACGAAAGTGATTCAGTAGATGCTGTTTTCGAAATAGACCTATCTACTACGTGCATACAAAGTCTGATTGCCATTACTGGTTATTCAGAATGAACGTTGGGGCAGAGACAAATCAACATGTTCCTGTGAAACAAATTAATTAGCTGAAACCCATGCCGACACACGAATGCTCTCAATGAAATATTGTTGCGCAGCCCGCGTTGCAACACCGTGGCAACATCGATACCATAAGCGTCCAGAAGTATACTGAAATCAAATCACGTCCAGCTGTGTTGACGTTAAGCGTGGTCAAGTATCTCCAGTAAAACCCACGGTTAGCGCCAAAACAATCTCTCCAATTCATCGACGGTTCTTTCCGCCAACCGAGACACTGACTGGAATGAGTCCTGGACCTAAGTTTCCCAAAGTTCTCCACAGTGTTAGACGCAATATCCAAAAGTTCGAGAACAAAGACAAGGTTAGACAAGTAAATCGATCCCCTTCTTACTATAGACATTTCCCTTCATCATCCGTAGTGATTTTACATATCAACCGCAGACCCAAAATGCATGAACTGGTCTCCAAACTAGCACTGAAACCTGTACGGTACTTACTAGAAAACAATGCCCTAGATTTGCAACATAAGGGTAAATCGGCGATATTTCATAAGCGCTACGTATCTGGTTCTGAGAACCACATTTGAACAGACAATGCTTCGCAGACGGAAATGAACAATTGGTCTTCTGCTGCCTTCAAGCCAATTTACAACTATACTAGGATTAACACTTTCCATGCATTACCCAATAGCTCCGCAGTACCCCATTCTTCTATCCAAAATATGAATGACCCTAGTAACCAAATTCCCAAACTATGTACTCCGTCAGGTATATCACCACCCGATTAAATGACTGGCACAAATGTCTTCCAATTCACCACTTTTGAGTGCACCGTCCGGTATTTCATCGACCACCATCTGGCACCCCTCCCCATGTTCCACTCAGTCATCCTACCATAATGACACTGTTCCAGCACTTTCTGTCGTCGGGTCAAACCTTTGCGACCTCCACTAGAACATGAGTGAAAAGTTGATATAACCCTCAGACCACATGATGTTTCGCAACCATCTTCCCCATTTGTCATGCAGTTCTTCAGCAGCTTAAAATTTGTGCACAACAGAACGAATTTCATTAACTTATTACTCATAAACGTAAGATCATTGATGAGTAGGATGCACATCTTCAGATCTTTTGTCTTCTTGTCTAATCCCCATATCATTCTCGTCACTGAGACGTGGCGCTCCCCTGACAATACAGACACACTACTAAGCCTCATGGGATATATTATATTTCGTAGGGGTCGTCTCATGGGACGAGGCGGTGGATGCATCATTTATCTAAGAGGGCAATTTTCCGCAGTTACACTTGACGAGCCTAGTCTTAATAAAATCGAGGACTCGTTTTGGTTATTGGTCTCTGTAGGTTCTCGCGACCTACTTATTGGATGTATTTACCGACTGCCTAATGCTACTACCAGTGACTTGACTAACCTCGTAGAGGTGATAAGTCACGTATCAAACTTACCTTGCGAATACAACCTAATAGGTGGTGACTTCACCATGCCCAATATCTCCTGGACTTTATTCCCAACTCCTGCAAAGCAAGCTGATTTCTTTCATGCATTCAACTGAATGGATGGATCCAACATGTCTTAGCGCCCACCAGACAGAAACATATTTTGGATCACATATTAACCACAGGTATATTGTTCGTAGAGATATCCGTTCTGGAACAATTTCCAGGAAGTGGCCATAACATCGTCAAGTGTCAGTTTGACTTCAATACAGTTATCAAACCCAGTTTTATTCTACCGCCCAATCAAGTACATCGATTGGTGTACCTTCTTCTCCTTACTAAGATCCTTAAATTGGAATACATTCTCTCTTACATCGGACCCAAAGGTAGCAACCGAGGAATTTATCAACCACTTCCAATTTTGTATCCATATTCTGGCCCCCATAAAGTCTAAACGCGTTGATTCTTATGTGCAAGGTGAAATCCTAACTGCAAAAGAGACTGGCAAACTTGAGTCACTTAAGGCGATGCACAGAAGAACACTGGACTTCTCCCTAGTAATGCAAATGAGCAGTATGTTTGAACATATAGAATACAGAACGCAACAGCGTTACGCAAACGAAGAAAAGGTTGCGCTTGGCAGTGAGCAAAGGAGCATGAGACTAATGCAACTGATAAGACGGAGAAATTCCATGAGGGACCCTCCAATAAAAGTTATCACTCTCAAAGATAAAACGGTTGTCGATGACCCAGTTGAAATATGTGAACACTTCAACTCACATTTTGCTGCTGCGTTTGGCGTGGAGAGCACAGTATTACCCGTTATTCCGTTGAAAACAACAAAAGTTCTGTGCAATATTTCGATTGATGTTAGAAGTATCCGCTTACAGTTGGCTGCCGTTAAACCCACAATCCACCCTGGACCTGATGGTATTCCACCATTGGTTATCAAGCAAGGAGGTGAGGATGTACCCATCCTCTTACTAAAT
>JTDE01009003.1:0-11977 GCA_014338405.1 Paragonimus skrjabini miyazakii | reverse complement strand
ATGATCAATAAGCAATAAACAAAACAAAACGCATGTTTTCAATGATAGGGTGGGACGTGCTATGCATGTTTACGCTACACGGTTGGTAGAAACAATCAGGTGATAACGTAGACCGCTTTCCGTAGGAAATACTATCGGGGAAGCAGACGGAATATATAATTCCGATGTGTAACTAAGCCATAACCGTGACGACATAGTTTTCATTAGGAATTACTGTAATATTTTGTGCACAATGCGATGTGAACACAACGTGGTCGAAAATTACAAATTCTATTATATCTCCAAAACCGCGCGAAATTGAGCGTTTCTGCAAGATGAAAGGATGTATTCCACCACGAAAATGTCAATGGAAGCAGTTTCCGGACGTAAAATCGATTAGGAAAGCCAACATTATGCTTTTATCCCAAAAAAAATGGCGACACATTTTTTTCAACAAAAGTGCAAATATAAACGGTTTTCAGGTACACCTGTTTTTTCTACTGCAACACCACTAGTAGACTCGAAGAAATCTATATATTTGTCCCGTAATATGAATTTTAATATTTCATGAAAAATTTGAAAATATCTTTTCGCGCCTAGATGGCTGTTTCCAAATCGTTTCGGCCTTGGTACACCATACCGGCGAACTGCACAATTGCCTATATTTTTCAACGCGTTTGTGAGAAGCACGCTCGGATATGCGCGATCATGACAGATAATTACATGCGGTACAAAGCAACAAATGGGTATATAACAAGACAAACGAAATTTGTTGACAAATGGAGACGTAATCAGAGGGCAAATGGTGACAACTTACAACGTTCCAGTTACACATAAGGAAAGAAGATAGTTCGCCTGTTCATCAGATATAGTTCAAAAGATGAGATGTTACATTTATTTACCTTTTACAAGGTACGGTAAAGACGACGTTTCAAATATATCAAGGTCACGCCGGAAAATATGTGCAAGCTCATCTTCGAGGTCTTTCGCCGTTATTTGACGTAACTTCAGTCGGAATAATGCTGAAATAATTCAGTTTGGGCGAGAGAGGACGGAAAGTTCCAAAATCTGGCGACGAATTGGGCAGACTCCAGCGTGGGACCTCGTCGACTGCTCGAAAATGTCAAAAAGTTGAATATCTCGCTTGTCGTTTGTTTGTTACCTTATTTTCCGTTGTTCATTTTTTGTTTACAGAAGGTGGATTTCAAGGTGATGTTTGAGGATCGTGAATTCCGCACTTTCTCACAGTTTCAGGACTGTCTTCACAGATATATAGACGAGGTGGGCGTTATTTACGTCCGTGGGACGAGCCGTGGGTTGAACGCTGCTTTGAAGTACGATAAGGTAATGTGACATGGTTTCCTGAAAACCGTGTCGATTTATTATCGTTGTACGAAGTACAAAAGGCATAGGAGTGTATGCAGGGGTGTGCGACGTGTCCAGTGGATTAACTGCTGTTAGTTTTGAAGAATCGCTTTTCGCGACACATGTTGCAAATCACGACTTCATGAGAGATAACATACTGGCAGTCGTCAGTGAGTTCTGCAGCCGGCGGAAACATAAACCAACATTAATCGGAATCATAAGCGTACATGATGTTGATTTTGCTAAGGTCTGTTGCATCATTTTGAGATTGCTATGCTTTGTTTAATTAGTTTTGACGGGTGGCTCTATATCTCATTATGTTTCCCGAGAATAAACAGTATTAACCACTTTTGTTCTTACACCCGCTACTCTGACCGTTTCCATTACTATTAGTCAGTTTGAGCCCTGTACATTTCTGAATGTCAAAATAAGACATTCTTCTTCCATATTCTTTCTTGAGTAGCTTATAATTCTTGCCATTTCTCGATGCGTAAACAATCTTTTTGCTCCGACCCAACCAATGACCATTTGTTTAAGTGAGCTCAGTTCCGTTTTATTGTCCCACATTACTGAGCGGTGCCTAGTTGTCAGATTTGTTGTACAGGCACATTCTTTATTCGACTTCTGAGAAATTTTCACATTCAAGGTGAGATATTTAACTTTCATGTACACTGATTCAATTAGTACCATATTAAATCCAGTTTTCACGAGCGACTTCCTATCAACCGTTTCGAAGATATATTATCTACTCTGCCGTTGGATATTGAGAAAGGCATTTTTGGATCATCAGATTACGCGTAACTCGTTGTGAACTTAAGTCGTTAGCAAACGATTCAATACATGATACGAAGATAGAAGGGTTGTAGCTGAAATGGTAGAGGTGGGAATAAATGTTTTCATCGGATAACTAACGAGCATCAAAGTTGGTCATTATTTCCCAAAAAAGTGAGCACTGACCCGCGTACACATGGCAAGTTACATTCAAGCATACTCGGTAAGCAATAAACAAAATAATACGCACGTTGTTAATGACGGAGTGGGACGTGTTACCCATGTTTTCACCATACCATAAGTGGATACAACCACGTGAGAAATTAGACCCTTTTCCACCGGAAATGCTATAAGGCAACCACGTTGAACATGTAATTCAGGTGAATAATTAACCAACGACCGTGGCGACATAGTTTCCATTAGGAAGCACTGTGATATTTCGTGTACAGTGCAATGCAAGCGCAGCGCAGTCGAAAAGTACAAATTCAATTATGTCTCCAAAACCACGCGAAATTGAGCGATTCTGCGGTTCGGGAATATGTATTTCATCATGAAAACTCCGATGGAGGCAGTTTCAGAACGTACAATCGATTAGGAAAGCCAACATGATGCTATTGTTGACAAAAATGACGACACCTTTTTCTTAACAAAAGTGCGAACATGGACAATTTTTAGGTACAGCTGATTTTTCTCTTTGCAACACCACCATCATACAAGAGGATATCTATATATTTGTCCCGTAATATGCATTTTAATATTTCGTGAAAAATGTGAAAAATCTACTTTCTTGCCTAAATACCCGTTTTCAACTCGTTTTGGCCTTAAAGCACAATACCGGCGAACCACACAATTGCCGTTATAAGTGTCGTAATCTTTTCAGCTGGGAATGTTCTTAAATGTCGTTCACTCCGCAAGTCACCTCGTGCTTATTCCAGCGTACATCTTAATTTCATGGAAAAGTTAACAACAGCGGTACCAACGAATGGTAAAGCATGGCGAATATAACTGATAGAACACAACTTACTTGTCCCATTTTTGTGCACTGTCCTACGTTGAAGTTGATTTATAGGCATTCCTAAGGTGTCTGTATTTTTATAAAAAGCTTAATATTCATGTTTCAACAACAGTTCGATTGTCGAAATTATAATCACACCTGCCTGCTTAATTACGTCCAAATTTAAATAAAAGCATTTGTTTCCACGTTTACGACATCGATTTTCATTATATATTACCTTCAGTTCTCCGAAATAACGTAGAATGTGACTCTGTGTTATTTCTCCATTAATCCCTATGCCACTGAACCACCGCAGAAGCTTTGCTTACGTCTTCGGAAGACTGAAACGAAAATCTCTTCAGGAAACAGAATTCTAAGATTTTAGGAACTGCAACATGTCACAAAATTTCAGCAGCTTCGGTAGCTACAAAATATTTTTCCACTAAAAGATAACAGGGATATTCACAGTCTGCCGATTACACGCAGCTTGTTTGACTGGCCTGCCGCCGTTGCCGCTAAAACATGCCTGTCTGCTAGGTTAGACGTTTGTTACCACGACGGCTACATGGTGATCGGCATCGTTTGGCGTTATCACCACACATCTCATGGTACCAAGACAGATCGCTGGTCTTCAGTTTGGGTAGTGATGGAGAACGCGTCGGAGCAATTTCGATGGTGACCTATTACGCCGAATGCTGACACGAAGATCGACCAGCTCACGTAGCAGCTGAGCTAATTCCGCGCTTGATCCCGAAGGTTTGCGCAGGAATGATATTTCGGCGTTTTTGTGGTTAGCAAATTAACAGCGGGACTGCAGAAGGTAACAACCTGCCCCAATAATGATGACGGCGTCGCGCCTCGAGAACGTTCATGCACTGCATAGGTCAAACAGACGTGACAGTAACACGGACAATAGCTCCTGTGTATATTCAGGCAGCCGTTGCATCCATAACTCTTGCAAAAGATGATCTGGCAACTGCGACCTACCTACCCATGTCGCATTTCTCGAAGAAGAACCGACGGCGTCTTGTGCCCCAGCTGTAACCGTTGAACCCGTTAATCCAGACGCATTTTGTCGGACGGGTGTGTTTCTTTAAGAATCGTTCCGTTAGCCTTCTCATAGCGATCAGTTGCTGAGCCTAGCAAGATATCGCTAACTAGGTTTAACATACCTCGGTGAAGGCGTGGTATAAGCTGAGAGAAGTTGTCCGCGTCGCTTGTTATACGCCAGTTGTTAAACTCCATATTTAACACTGCGAACCACAGATCTGAATCGAGATCTCTGGAAGCGGGAACAGCTAAATTGCTCAGTGATACGAAAAACGAAAGTTCAGATTTAGTCTCCTTAATATCCATGGCGATCGAGTGAATGCGAACGAGATATGTAGTCAGATAAATATATACTTCTACACTATATGTACTGGAAACGTAATATGACGGGGCGAAATACTGGACTCAGATGTACACAATAGTACACGAATTACACGGGCTCACCAGTTTGTGGGATCAAGCGAACAGAAGACGACCGATTGAGAATAACAGAAGGAGTAGACAAAACAGTATATTGTTGACCTGCGAGGCCAACGCGAGAGTAAACGAATACCAAGACGAAACGACAACAGAGCGGAGCGACAAGCGTGCACACAGCGGGGTCTTACGCTCGAGTGCGCGGGGTAGTTGTCGTTATCTCTACTCGTTCGAACAAATGTTTAATTACATACAAAGGTTTGAAACAGAGAGTACAAATGGCACTCGTAACTGTAACATAGTTGAAAATAACGAATAGGTTCGCTATACTATTATTCCGAATTCTTGGACAGAAAAATGTTCTGCTGGGCCTCTTTTTGGTGTTTGGCTCGGGTAACTCGGAAAACAAAATTTATGCCGTGTTTTCAACAGTCATGTCCGTGCTTGGGGCGTTGACCGTTGGGATGGCGACCACGAAGGAGCGTTCTCGTTTTCCACCTCCGGCACATGAGCCTGAGTGGATACTGCTGGAGCAGAAACCACGACCTTTGTCTCCATTTGCAGCTTGCGGTCTGCCATAATTCATGACTTAGTTTTGATCTGCTGCTTGTGTTTCGCCCTCTCTTGGCGAAGGCGATCGAAAAAAACGTCTTTCAGGTGGACGGTGGCGGACTTCAAAGCCTCTGATTTTTCCACCGCTGTCTTGGGATTGAGCAGGGCTGTCAAGATTACCAAAAGACTGATTGACATTTTGGTTGTTTTGGCGCGTAGCCTGTTCGAGTGCACGTGATTTGTAACGTCCAGGGAGATTAAAGAAGCAAAGATTGACTTAACTAGTTTGGTTGGGGAAGGCATTGTGGTGGGCGGCCTCACAGAACAACTTTCATTTTATCGGAGCTTTCTCTTTCATATCCGTTACTGCCTTCTCTATATGTGCAGTTGACAGGGTAACTACCTTCTTGGTGATTGCAACAACAGGGGGAGCATGCGCCATGTATTCATTTAGAAACCGAAGTTTCAACCTTGTTTCGGACAGGGTCCGTTGGTACTCCTCCATAGAATAAATAGAAGGACGTACATCGCTAAGAAAAAGAGCTTATCGTGATGCTGGTTCCGAGGTTCGTACACCCAAGGTTTATCTAGCGTTGTATTACCGCGGATCGGAAGTCAGTGAGAAGACAGTGGATCTGCGAACAAACTTTATTTATTTATTTACTCACCGTTCACAAGCGGACTTCAACGCAGCGATTAGGGGCGCTAGGGAGCTGAACGTGAGAGGACCTTGAGCACAACCGCACGGCAGCCGCCAGACAGGACGAATGTCAAGGGAAATTCCAGTCGACCTTCAAGATTAAAACGCGCGTCATGCTGGTTGAGCGGCGTTCGCAGTGGTAGTGGCCAAAACATTGTTATTCTAGTGATTGCAGACTACAGTAGTAGGGGTGGATTCATAATACAGCACCTGCGATATCTACGCCAACACACTGGCCTTGATGCTAGTGATGTGTAGTAAATTTACATTCACAAGGTAATGTGAACCGGAGCTGTGGTACTGGCAAGGCAACTCTCACGTCGCGAGGAGTTTAGGATTTTGGGGACGTCAAGGGTGTTCTCACTATAGGCTCCGCATTTACGGTCGCAGATTTTCCGCGTTGCTCCAGTTTTCGTAGCGCGTGCGTAACTAGTAATCTTTACAGCGGCGCCTTGACTTTTGCCGAACCCGTAGCTCGTGCGAATAAAACTTAGTACAGAAGAAGCAAGCTGGTTTTTCCTGGTGTTCGTTGAGGCCAGTGCATTTGAGGTGATAGCACTTCTGACACTGGTAGCACTGCATACAGTTTTGTACAGAAATTTTATATCCATATCGGTCGCAACTTCCTCCTGCCTCAGTTAAGCGAGTCCCAGCACTGCTAGATCTAGCTCGGGTCATTGTAAATAGAAGCAATACGGAGTATAAATACACAATATAAAACAGATGCAGAAACGGATACAATTCAACCCACAAATTTCAATACGTAACGCATTGGTACAGCGATTCAGCGACTGATACACGGGTTCGAGGCAGGCGCTCAAAGGTCCCAGATCCAGTCGGTTTTTCTTGTTCAGTCTCAAGCAGGCGTCTGCTGACTTGAAGGGCATTCATTGAAAGCAGGGTGTGGCATCGCTCTTGTGGATAATAGTACGTATCATAAAACAAACTAAGTTTACTCGCATAAAAGGATTTATGGATAATGTGAGTCAAGTAATGTTTTAAAGCGGTCGCTAGAAGCGCTACTGACGACCTCAGCCGAAAGACCGTTTCAGAAGTTAACAACCCCGTATGAAAAAAATGCTGCCTAAGAAAGGTCTAAGGACGAAGCTTGAAAAGCCTCTTGTTATGTCCTCGCCGATCGTCATCATTCGCTACAGTGAAGAACTGATCAACGAGGCCTACTCTAAAGAGGAAGTGTGTGAAATTTAAATCACTGCGGAGTCGTCGAAATTCAAGTGGGTATAAATCAAGAATTTCAAGTCGAGACTCGTACGCGACACCACTGAGGCCTGTGACCAGTTCGGTAGCCACGCGCTGGGCACGCTCAACGGCTTATATGTCTTTCCTCAGACCGGTATACACGACCTGATTTGCCTACTTGAGGAGCGGCCTTATGTAAACCCCATAAACAGTTTGAAACGCTTTCTTGTCTATGTGGGAGAAAGTGCCTTAATCATCTTAAGAACGGCAAACCCTTTTTTCGCTGCCACTTCGTGGTGATGCGCAAAAGATAAGTTAGACGACAACCAGATGCCCAGATCTTCCTGCAGACCGATTTTCATGATATCTACTATACCGAGTGCACTATGAATAACGAAGGCGCTGCCAGTCTTTACCGAGCTATATATGTGCGTACTCATTGTTGTTTAATGGTAGGCCCCAATCGTACGACCAACGCTTAATCGCGTCATGATCAATCTGTAGTGCACTGGGATCATTGGCACTCCAGATGTTTAGGTCATCGGCGTATAGGAGGGCGTTGTTGGAACTAGTATCCGGAAAGTCATTGATGTAGATCAGAAATAACAGAGGATCTAGCAGTGACCCTTGAGGAACTCCCGCAGGAACGAAAGAAGTCGATGAAATATCTGATCCGGATTTAACTCTAAACGTTCTGTCATCAAGGAAAGGTACAATCCGTCGAAGAACCTCTCCTTGAATACCATAGGCTTCCAGTTTGTGTTTCAGGGGGCTGTGGGGGACACGGTCGAAATCCTTGGCAAAGTCGAAGAAGATAGCATCTGAGATGAGGCCATTGTCTCTGGCCTCCGTCAGACTATCCATGAAAATAAGCATATTAGTTATGCATGGCCGATTAGGAAGGAAGTCATGCTAGGTAGTGGATAAAAATATTTTGATAAAAGGTGGTTAAGGATGGCACGCTTTAATAAGCGCTCCATTACCTTACACGGAATGCTAATAAAGCTGATTGGCCGAAAGCTAGCCGGAGAGTGCCGGTCTCCAGCTTCAAATATGGGAGTGACCGTCGCCTCTTTCCATGCGCTAGGGAGAATGCCGCTCTTTGAGAATTGTGGGATGAATTTGAATTGAACTGTATGAATTCACCGTAAGTAAAATGTCCTCAACATCCAGCACAGAAAACTCGATAGTACGGAGTGGTTGTCGGAACTTCTGAAGCGGAAGGATAGTGTGCCAATGAGGTTGTGCGACGTCCTAGACTGCCAAGTTGTAGTCCCTGAATAACTCGGTCACTGCCCCGTCGGACAGTCGCAAAGTAAGAGCCGAAGGGTTTATTCTTTTTTAGTCGTCGCATATACGTAAATAAGTTTTTATTCTCGCGAGCTTTGAGGAGGACCTCCTCTTGTACGCGTTTGGTGTACTCACGGATTTCCCGTCCACAGCTATTTCTAATGATGTGGAACGCGCATAGGTATTCCGGGTTTCCCGCAAGCTTAAGCTTCGCGAATAAAAGGGAACGGTCATCAAGAAGACGACGTATTCTACGTGGAAGAGGTGGCCGATAGAAGAAAGCGCACAGTTTGCGCGGTACAAATAAGTTATCCGCTTTCTCAATTGCGCTTCGAAGTGTGCAGTAGTTCTGGTCCACGGAGCCATAATCAAAAAGTAATGAACCTGGGTAAATCCTCAGGTCGTTAAACTCAGCCTGATTGAAGTTTAGAACTGTGGACTTTTTTTACTGGTTGTTGTAACCAGTAACAGAAAAGATCAAAGGTGAGCAGTGAGTGATCACTGTGTCCAAGCTGTGGTTTGATGACCACTCTCTCTACCAGGTAGCTATCATTAGTGATGAGTAAATCGTGTAGAGAGGGATTCGGACGAGGACAATGTCGCGTCTGGGCGTTGACACGCTATGTCCACGTTCTCCGTCGTACTAACGTCGATAAGGAAGTCGATAATCCGCTTTCACATTCCTGGCGAGAAACTTATGTCCAGTTTATCTTAGGAGCATTGAAGTCGTCCATAATGAGTAGATGAGTGAGGGGCTGTTATCCTAGAAAGTTGTCTAGGTTCACAAGAAGAGTGTCATCGTCGGCAACATCGGATGAAGGAAAACGGTGAATGACCCTCACTAGGAGTGAGTCTGGGCCACGCAATGCCAGTCGAAGCCACAGTGCATCACATTTACCACAGAACTGAAAACCACTGATAACCGTGGTTGTTGGGAGATGCTGGTGAAGGAAAATCGCAGATCCCTCATTCTCCCTCGGGTGGAGTCAGCTCCGTAAACTGAATATCCGGGGACACTCAGCTCACTGTTACTGATATCACCCGTAAGCCAGGTCTCCGTGAAAGCAAATATACTGGGTTGTGTGTTATTAGTTAACTGCCTGTTTCCCGGTAATTTGTTAAACAAGCTCAGACATTTCATATACATACACTTGAGAGCTACTTCCCCACATGGCTTGGTGAGAAAAGAGATAGGAGGGTGCGAAGAAGAGCTTGTGAAATAAGACTTAGAATTGAGGATGGTGGTGTGATCGTGCTCGGTCTGGGCGGCCGAGTGGCTTTGTCGGCTATCTTGTAAGGCTCCGGACGCGGCGGCACCACTTGTGCGTATGTCACCGTTTCTACAGGACGCTTGGCCAGCATTTTTGGTGTCGCAACTTGCGGCCTGTGTACCCCTGATAAATCCCTACTTTTCGGAGGGTGTTTGAGATTTATCCGGAACGGAAAATTTGACTTCTTTTGTCTTTTGAATACAGGGCTTAAAGGGGGGGGTTAAGGTGCGCTGTTTGATGAGGCCACTGATATAAATACTCTGTGGGACGGGGCATCAAAATTCCTTTTGATTCACAGGTGGCTGCTCTAACAAGCCCCTATCGTTCCGATTTCAGGGAAGGAAGTATTTTCTCTGGGGCTTGTTGGCTTTTGGCGTCGGTAACTATGAGAACGGCATTTATGTGGTGTCTTGAACACTTTTGCCCGCGCGTGGGGCGCCGTCCGTTAAGATGCCGGCTACGTAAACAACACTATCGCTTTCCACAACTGGCACATAGGCCTGAGTGGATACTGCTGTAGCGGAAACCACGAAATCAGTCTCCAGCTGTAGTTTCCGGTTTGCCACGATACGTGACTTAGTGTTAGTCTGCTGCTCGCGTTTTGCCCTCTCCTGCCAAGAGAAGTCGAAAGAAACGCCATTCAGGTGGACGTTAGTGGATTTCAGAGCCTCTGATATTTCCACCACCGTTTCGGGACTCGGCATGGCTCGCAAGGTTACCAAAAGGCCAAGTGACTTTTTGGTTGCATTGGCGCATAGCCTGGTTTCGAGTACGAGATTTGTAACGTCCGGGGAGAACGAAGAAGCTAAGACTGATTTAGTTAGCTCGGTTGGTGAAGACGTTATGGAAAACGGCCCCATAAAACAACTCTCCTTTCTCCGAGAGCTTTTTCTTTCATATTCGCCGCTACCTCTCCTGTATGTGCAGTTGACAGGGTAACTGCCCTCTTGGTGACCGCAACACCAGGGAGGGCAAGCGCTATGTATTCATTTAGGGTCTGAAGATTTAGCTTCGTTTTGACCAGAGTCCGCTGGTATTCCTCCATTTCATTCCCCATGGAGGAGACAGAAGGACATATAGTGCTAAGAGGAACAGCTCCACGTTTACAGTGGCAGGTTATCCGCATCGCTTCACTTTTCGCGACGCGCACGTGACTAGTCGGCGGCAAAGCGACGCTTTGACATTCTTCAAACTTACAGCTCACGCAGATAAAATTTAAGGCGGAAGAAGCAAGTTGCTTATACAGGTGTTCGTTGAGGCTAGTGAATTTGAGTTGATACTCCGGTGCACGGCACACTAAGTCGTTTTCCCCAGGTACGAATTATCAGACGCGAAATACAGAACGCCGTTGAGAGAAGAAACCGAATATTTATTACTCGAATATATAGCGCTAGAAAATGGCACCGACACGTAAGCTAATTAGAGAGGCTAGAGACCGGCCGTCGACAAACGATTAAACCGGAAGTGTGTGACACACGTGTGCGTTTGGGTTTGCGCCGTCGTCACATGGCATGTAGACAAACAATTGGACAACATGCATCATGCGAACTTTCTTAATGCCCTAGGTAGGATATGCAACTATAAGTTTTGGAACTATTTTGCACATCATACCGCTGGCAGGCTGGTGAAATCTCCAGGTCGCTACAATAACACTTTGGGACTGGTGGCACTGCATGCCGTTCTGCACGGACATTATGAATCAATAACGGCCTCAAATGCTCTCTGCCTCAGCACTGTTAGATCTTACACGCGTCATTGTCAACAGAAACAAGAAATACACAATATAAAACAGATGCAGAAACGGATACAGTGCAACCAAAAATTCAATAGGTTATGATTGGGTATGGTAATCGGTAACGAATAACAGTAACGCAGTGCAATTTTTGATGCATAGAGCACAAATAGAGCAAAAAATGCGCAGACAACAACAGCGAGAAAATTCAAATCTAATTTCGCGTCACCCGTGCGAGCAGAAACAAGCCTTGGAACAGAAATCAACGTCGAAATTCGTGCTGCTTGTGAGATGATTAATGATGTTGTGGAAGATTCAGCAAAATTACATAGTATACAAAATATTTTCCCTGAAAAAAATTGTTCAATTGACATTCGTTTTACTGAATAATCGCTCATAGATACGACCTTGAAAATAACAATTCCGCATGAATGTTGTATTATATTTTTTTCGTCCACACTGTTGAAAAATAAGCCCGTCTTCATCTCTCCGGTTACTTTCTAGACAATTATCTTTCAGTT
Organism: Paragonimus skrjabini miyazakii; assembly: GCA_014338405.1. Lineage (NCBI taxonomy): Eukaryota > Metazoa > Platyhelminthes > Trematoda > Plagiorchiida > Troglotrematidae > Paragonimus > Paragonimus skrjabini miyazakii. The sequence goes on along the minus strand of JTDE01009003.1, from coordinate 135 downwards.
GCCCCGAAAAGTGATATATTACACACACTTGATAGCAGAAAACTGTGCACCTACCTGCACATAATTCCAGGTATGAATATCACGGTTATAGAGATGAAAAAAAGCTAACCAGAATGGACACCTAAAGAGGATATG
>JTDE01009000.1:2902-18781 GCA_014338405.1 Paragonimus skrjabini miyazakii | reverse complement strand
AGCAGGATGACACAAATGAGTACTTTGGAATGTGATTGAAATGCCAATCAGACAATAAGTTAGTGAGCTTTAACCTCAGTAGTACGGTAAATGTCTATTGCAGCGAGCCAATTTGTGTGCACAACAAGTAAACAACCTTAGAGTTAGTAAACGAACGAATGTAGCTATCGAACTGTGAAATTGGGTATTTTGATGTCCTATTGCATTGACACGCACGCAGAAGTGCTACATTCACAATTCTTGCTGCAATTTTTTGCTTACGATGCTAAATAGCTTATTCATTCTGTCAGCTTTGCAACAGACATTGCGAATCATTTTTCTCTCGTTCACTACCAGAACAGTTTACTCGACCACACTGGTAGACACCATTGTTCAAACGAAGAAGGTTCGGAATGTCATGTTTTCTTTGTATTGGCTTTTACTATGTAAACATTTTCCATGGATTATCACGTAACTCACGAGTAGTCTGTTATTTCACGGCAGTTTGTGAACCTCGTGATCCCTAATAAAATGTTGAACTATTGGAGTACGTCTATATATAATACCTACTAGACCTTGAACACCAAGTGACAATATTTTTCTAACCTACAGCTTTAGATTAATGTCTAATCATCGGCCGCACATTTCCAAGACGACGTCTGAGGGCTGCGTGGATATGAGGCATGTCATACCAAATGAAAACAGACGGGATCATCTGAAATTTCAACATCTGGATTGATTAGGTCTGTGAGATGTTGAATACTCTACATTGATGGAGGTGAATGATCAGGCAGACTATGTAACCGCCGAAATTGTTCGAAAATGAAAGGCGTTACAGTTAATTGAGCAGAACTGAAAATAATTGTAATACAACACATGATAATGAGTATATACAACAGTCATTGCGGTCGATTCTATTCGTCCTGTTATATGTCTCAGATTTAGTTGCGCGAAGATTGTAAGTACAATGGTCTTAACTGAAAAAAATTGATAGAATGAGTGATACTGAGATTCTTGAAAACCTAGTGAACGGTGACCAGAAAAACTGGATTCTATACGATATCTGGGAAAATTCACAATCTATGGTTTTACCCCCATTTCAAATATGGAATGACCGAGTGTTCAATTAATTAAAAAACAATCGATATAACAGAGCCAGAGAAAGTCTTCATAATTTAATCTAAACCAAACTGAAAGATGATTTGCTGAAACCACATAGCGCCGTTGATGATGTAACAGCTTGTACTCATGAATTCCAAAATTTGTAAGCATTATGCGAACACGAGGGGGTAAACTAAATTCTAGAATGAACACCGAACTTTTGTAAGAGACCGTTTACGACCGTTTGTCCCAACACTTTTAGCTTCTATGCTGTTTGGCCGGATTTGTTTCTTTAAGTGAACTTACAAAGGAGCTCACAAACGACATCGCCAATCCGTTAACCTCAGTGATACTTTTTCGCGTAGTTTGACCTATTGCACGTCGACCTGTTGCTTGACTGAATTATTGCATTTTCACAAGTAAAAGTACTTAACACTTTAAAAATAATTGACGACTTTTTTCCTGAGCTTCCCGGCATACCTGATATATTTCATCAGTGTGCATTATTGAAAGGCAGCGTTGTCACCGCACATCATACTGACCATTACTAATAAATTTTGCAATAATGGGACATGTGAATCAGACAAAATGCTTGAAAGCTCCGTGAACTGATGCAATCCTAGGAAATATTTGACTTCCGTCTTAGTTAATCTACACATATACTGCAGTTGTCATGATGTGCAGTGATGGCAGCAGCATTACAAAGGTTTATCTGGGATGGGGATGTTGAATTTCGAGAGGACTAGCAGGCACCCCAGCCATGTCAGAGGAGGTGTGCTAGTCCTGGAGAGCTGCCTTTACCCACGACATATTTAACGCTGGTCGACCCACAGACTAAAGTGTACGGGGGTCCGAATAACGGCTTTCATCTCTAAAGGTGTCTTTTGAGGCAAGAATCCATCTGATTGGAGTGGGCATCGGTCTGCTGTAGTTATTTATAAAGACGAAACAGAAAGAACCATGCAGCCTTCGACTTAAATATTCCAGGAAGAATTGTCGAGGTGTTGCATTGTGATTGCAGACATTGCCGTATAATTCCCCCGAGTGTTTCTGCCCGCTAGCCTTGTGTACTCTATCCTCCTGTGTATCCTCCTCTCTCCAAAATTTGCAAGTTAATCCGAAATATATATAGTCAATTGCTTTTTTTGCCTGTCTCGAGTACGTTGAAAACTAAGTTCACCCTACTGACTTCCAAACACTTTCGTGGTATTCGCTTAATTTTAGATAGTCGAATCGTGCACTCGACATGTTTTACTGTTGGAACTGACTGTCGAATTTGAGCCACATCTTATATCTTAAACTGATTATCCAATACTGCTCTGAAAGCTTCGAACAACTCTTATTTTGGTTTTTATAACTGCTACTAGTTTACAAGTGTGCCGAGGAAAACTCAGTCTTCAGGTAAGTTACAAATCCCGGAAATTGAATACTGGACGGTATTGTTTTGTCCGTCGCTCTAACAAACAACGGAGTCTTGTTGCCAACAATTGGATAAACCGTGGCAAGAGTAGCATACATTGTAGAAATGAAAACGGTCAATCGATACAAACGTTCCAGAAAGTTTATTTTTCTCATTTTTGTGGCGACAGGTATTTGTAGCGTAGGAATCAATTTGACTGAAATGGTGTAATCAGTGCAACCGAGCTCAAATCAACTGATACACAATTTACTTTTACTTCCATTGTTATGAATTTCAGCGAAACTATATGTTTTACTTATTTCGGTTTCGTCAGACGTCTGATCATCGTTCATTTTCAAGACAGCCACTATTAAAGTTGGCACTGGCTGTCAAGTCTACGTGCGGATTAATTGAAAAGCTTTTATACATCGGTCAGTTTTTATGTAAGTGATGCGTTTAAACTGAAGCAAACTAGTGGAAAACGGTAGGGTTGCGTAGTTTTTGTTGTAAAATAATCCGTTTGTATTGCGCAGTGTTCTGTACTGTGAATGACTCAGCTGCTGTCATGGTATATCAAATTCAATCAACATTTTGCGATACACAATCCCGGTTTATATATCAGCGATGATTAAGAAAAATGTTGCGGATTTTGTCTTTTATGTTTCCGTTTAACATGTTCACATTCGCATAGTACATAACATATATCTATTGTAAGATTGTCATTCCAAAAAGATACAGCTAGACACCCTCAATAAATTGTGTCTCTACATTTCGATGAAAAACGCTGAAAGCAAAGTCAAGAGTTGCGAAACTGCGTGATACACTTTATCTTTCACATGACAAAATTGTATGATCTAATCATAATCCAAACCCATACGCTTTGGCCTTCTCATATGTAACCAGTAAAATGCTCAGTGCTTCGCCCTTGAGTGGATGGAACGGATGAGTCAGAAAATTTGTTGGTAAGCCGTACATTACCAACTAGTTTTAAACGTTTCAATCTATTGTCCCGACTTTGCAAATAAGTTATGTCTGAAACACTAAAGGTGGATGCACTGAAGTATGGTTATTAAGAAATATGTCACTGTCAACATATCAACAATTGTGAGGCAAGTTTTGGGCAAATACAACGACGTAACATTGTTGGCATCCTACTTACACTGACCAGTTGAGCCCATTATTATTTCACTGTGCACCGTTTTACTGGTTGCCACCACTACATGAGCTCCTCTTTTTGAAGGAGCTTCTGCTGTATCCAAAACTGGTAATGACAGTCATTTTGCTGCATAATTGTTGGACTGCTGTACGGGTTCTGCTGGATTCGAAACAGTTACAGAAACAGCATGGAAAACGCGCCAAGGGATTCACCAGCTGAGCTGTGAAACCAAGCAGGTAACTCAGAAGTTTCACAAGTATACTCGGTTACCCACCCAATCAACCGTACCATAAGTAATACAGTTATAATGCTCTACAGTGACCTTGGCGGATTCCAACGTGAAGTATTGAGACATTCTGTTTGGACCGTCGGTTCGCTGGATCATTTGATGAATTCCATAAAATGCAGTGTACTGGGCAGGTAATCGACTTCAGATGTGACATTTCTGACCTTCCAGCATGGTTCCATAGCGCTTGTCGCGTTTAAACCTGTTGTTTCTGTCACAGGTTAGAATCTAACCGAGACCTGGATTTTTTGCAGTTGGGTCTCATTTAAACGTGGACTTGCTGGGAATAATGCTCGGACCGCCGTTGTTTTGCAATTCCCGATTTGGTAACTCTGTGATAGACTAGCTGATGTGTATTGGTTGATAGTAGTAGAAGATTTCACCGAGTTCCCTCTACTGTTGCCGTCATGGTAGTAAAGGTGTTCCTAGAGTGTCTTTCTCCAACTGTACTTCATAAATGAAGTCGGCCTTTGAAAATGTACACCAGGTGTGACACTGCGTAAACGAGAGTTCGCAAAAACTGCGAAAAATTCCATGTTTTCATAAACACCAAAACAGCATTAGTGTTGGGAATTGTCGAAATGTATATTCGTTTAAAATAGGCAACGAAATTTTGCAAATTGTAAAATTAATTATTCACTGAGTCTTTCTTTCCCGCTGCCACGCGGCAGAGTATAAAGAGCGCAAAAGACTTCGCTCTTTTCCCCTGTTAATAATAATCAGTCTACTTGAGAATTGTGCAGCAGGTGTACTAGATTTGGTTTATGGTGTCTCATATGTTGTGGAAACACTAATATTTTTGTATTTATCGAAGTCGTTTTTGCTTAAAACTTTACGACTGCGGTACTCACGCCGTTAACTGGAGTGAATTTGGAGATGGCTCATTTATCAAGCGTGTGTTTGCAGATGAATATGTTGAGTATGTATAATCAATGAATACAATAATGACGTCGATATTGCGCGAAAAATTCAACCTTTTTCTGTTATCACCATATTTTTGTTTTTGCAGGGTCCAGCATTTTATTTTCCATAGATCACTTTTTGAATAATGCTGCATGTTGAGCAACATGATGAAATGATCTCCTTGTTGTTCGTGAATGGTCTTTTTTTATGTAGAAATGACAAACACAAGTGAGAACCGACAGTTTACTGCCTACTACATTCTAGGTGATGTCCAGACGACTCGGTGACACTGAATCTAAACGAGCAGTAAAACTTGATTGTCTCTGCAGTTGATGTACCACACCCTAGTCAAATCAATTTTCATAAGAAATATTGCAGGTCTGCGTATCTGAGAGTATCTTGGAAACTTTTAACCTTATGATTATGAATAATGCAACCACAAAACAGGTGCCGAATACGAAACAAGGATATATAGATGTTACAACGTATATTTGGCCGTACCTACACAAGTAATCAGTAAGACGCCTACGTATACAACGATTTCATTAGAGTCGCCGTTCAACGAAGAAGGCAATCGTTACGTTCACCAGTAATTTATATGGTGAAACTACCTTTTTAAAAAACAGTTACTAGTTGGTTCATAGGGCGACGGGATGTTACTTGAGTCATTTTCGTGAACGTTTACTCAGCTTTGAAGAAAGTCAAGTTAATGTAAAGGAATAGTCCGTTCAGTTAATGAAAATGACTTGAGACAAGTCGTATAAAATTTAACAGCAGATGGTTACACGTCACTTGCATTTTAACAAGCATCTTTGGAAAAAATTTGTTGAAAAATATAAAAGTCCGTTCCATGCCAGCTGATCAACAAAAGTAGTCAACTATCTATCCAGACACTTGACACTTGACGTAGCAAGAGGTTCACAGCTGACATAATATTGTACCCTTTCAATAATTGTGGTATTTTTAAAACAACAAGCATTACAATTTCTTCACAGATAACTAGACTCGTTGATTGCATTGGTTAGTTATTCCTAAATAATGAAACGAGAATCTGTCGAAAGGTGACATTTTTCAATTTCTCTATTGGCAATTACGTAACGTTATATTGAACATTTACTTCAAAAAACTAGTGAGTATGTACAAGGATTGAGTCGGATTATGACCGTATACCTAACGTTACTGGCCTCCCTGTATACTACGTGAAGCGATCTCAAAAAACAGGTTTCAAATGCAGTCGTCCTTTTACATCTATTTTGAAGAAAACGGGTATAAGTAAAGCCTGCGGGTGACAGTTTTGAAGTCGTGTAGCAATTGATTTGTGGGGTACGCGTTGCAACGGTGTAATATCGTTGAACCTCACTGGTTATGAAATGCTACGGACGTTTTAAGATGAAAGTACAATAAAATGGGATAAAAAAGTAGACTCAATGAAACACAACTACTACACAACTATAACATGCGCATTCATATATCAACTTATTGCAAGTGATAAAACGTTAAGTCCTTATGAACCACTTCATCAAGACCGTAAACGGAAAACCATGAGAGAAAAAGTAAACTTCTCACGAAAGCCTCTTCATCATGGCTCACTATTTGCTGACATTAACAATGAGCTTCATGTAGTTTAGCTACACAGGCACTACCAACTGTGTCTTCTTTTAAGGTCAACGAACGCTTGAATGTTCTCAAGAGAATTAGACTGTGTTCTCCAGATCAGACCTCAAAACAACACCAAAAGTACCTCGATTGCAGATCAAGCGGACTCACCAAGCGACAGCAAAGAAAAGGAACGGACGTGATTATGCTAAACAGCTAAGATGGCAAGTTGCATGTTAGCATAAATGACCATAGACAGCAAACTTTTACCATATGGTTCAGCAACGCTTCTAGTAATGTTTAAGAATATTAGCACTTCAGGCTAGAGATAAGAAAGGGATAATCAAGTAATGAGTAGTATCAATGCAAAACAACTGTGAACTGCAATTTTTGAATAAAACAATTTTCTACTGAAGGTATTAATGTTGTATGCTTTTAATTCACAGGGTCCGTGTGAAACTGTAATAAATTTTCCTTCATCAAGTCATTCAGACAGACGGGCGGAACGCATTTGAGATCCCTCATCATTGTTGCAGTAAATTTTCATCAAAGTAATTGCTACAGTTTGGTAGACTGGTATACTTGATTTGGACGAACTACATCATTCTTCGACACATTGTATTTGTCTGTACACCTGGTCATATACTTGGCAGATATTCTAGTGATTCGTTGGCAAGCACTCGACTATGTATCGACCTGATTACCACGGTGGTTGTGCCACTCTAGTCTACTCATATTAATTAATCGTCCTTGAATATAATCTTAACTGTGGTCATTTATATGAAGTAAATAGCAGTTGTGGAAGCATTCTTACTTGCGCCAATAGGTGATGTATGACCAAAACATATGGCATATAATTGCGGTTCTCTTATGCTTTCTTCCATAAGGAAACACAAATATGTGTTGACCGATCACCCGTAAGTTTTATGCGATTCTAAACATTAACGAAATTCGTCGAAAACATCAATTAAGAATACGCAATCTGTTAGCTTGATAACTTTTTTATGATAACTCTTTATTCAGAGTTAGACAGACTGCTGGTTCATCAGAGTAAATCGGATAATGGTCAGGCTCAAAACTTAAACGATTTCACAGGTGTGAACTGGAAACTATAATTAACATTGTTCGTGGTGTAAATACTAACGGATAAAATCGAGACTATCTGCGAACAATATATGCTGTGAGATGGTTATTTCATGGAGAGCTACATGACCATTGCTAGGAAGAGAGTTTAGTACGCGAAAATAATTCAGAGATTTGAGTCAAGACTACGGTGAACAGGTGGGAAAATAAGGTCTAGAAAGGGGTATTTGTGAGGCCTTCGTCTAAAACAGATAGTTTGACAGATCGACTCATCCGCTGCTTCTACCGAGCGCCTTTAACAGCTTTTTTGACGGTAATCTTAAGAATCTGGTTTACTACTGCGCCAATTTCAGGACTGAGCCTTTAGGACAATAAGTCAACTTTCGAATATTTGTCTTTATGCTGTTGCTTTTGTGCAGAATATATCAGCAGAACTAATAGACGATTGCCACCCAGGATCGTGGAATATCATCCAACCTAGATCAGAACAGGTTGTCTCTATTCAATTACCAGAACAATCGTCGTACATCTGATTGATGTCAACTGCCGCACAGGCGTCGCTGTAGCTTTCCGAATTGTGTGTAGATTTACTATTGCTCAACATACTATGGTCTACCGGCACACTTCGGTTACCATCGAATCAATTATAAACAGATCACACAACCATGAATCGTGTCTTCCTAGTAAATTTATCCATTTCCTGCAACTTTCAATACCACAGACCGATTGTCATCGCCCTAGCGATGCACAAGCATTCAACCGTGACCATGTGTTTTAACATTCAACCTAGGTCTAGTATATTGTGTTGGGCTTATCAATAGAATTTAATATCACTCACCACACGGGGTTCACGGATTGTCTGATGACTCGCTCCGAAAAAACCTCCTCGATAATATTGGTCTGACAGACAATTATTCGTTACATCCCTAATTCTGTTTTGACAGTCGGACACTTTGACAGTCATAACCACATTATGCAGATGTCATTTGTTTCATTTGTGTTACTTTATAATGTAAGAAACCTGTTCGATGAATATAAAATTACCAAGCATAGGAAAGGTGGAATGACATGGATTACATTGTCACGTATGATGGCTTCTAAGAGGTTTAGGGAAATTGATATTATGTTTTCAGATTCGCATTATTCTTTATGCCACTTGTTATTTGTTTTCAATTTACACGGCAGCATTAGTAAACATTTCGGGATGTTAATCCCAACAATCCTTTTGGTGTGTGTGTAGCTAAAAATATCAATGAAATGTTTACTCTATGTTTATTCGGTGACTTCAAAGAAGGAGGAAGCAGGTAGTGGAGCATTGGTTTGAAAGTTAACGTCAAAAAGCCATACAAATAAACTTTCCAAACTTTCATTTGTGGCTCACCATTGAACAAAACACTTCGACAGATATCTTTAAATAAATAACATCACATAGGTTTAAAAACTCGGCAATATGTTGTATTTAACAAATCGCCAATATGTTGGCTTAGCCAATTTGTCAGGGTGCATAATCAGTTTTAAGTGATATTTGTATCCTCAAATACGCAGATAGATCGTTCATCTTGAAACCGGGTCTTTCCAAAATACTCACGTGTAAATTCACTGTGTAACAGGTATCACTCGCTATCCTAGACCATGATTTTTTCAGATAGAATGGAATGAAAATAGACCAATATTTCGACCAGTTTCGACGGTTAGACAGAGCTCATGCAAGCTGGTTTCAAATCCATACTCATGTTTCTAAGACCATAAGCAACTTCACTAGAAAGGTGATACCCTTACTGTTTTTGATAGCGTTACTCAGGACAGCTGGCAAAATAGCGATTATGGACTACTTCTTATGATAAAATCCACTGGTAAACTCAGGTTTGAGCAACACTGGTGTTTAACGCAAAATATATTACGGATTGTGGAGGCTGTGTTCTACAGGTCGCTGTCGTTTGGCACAATGTGACCGGCATGGGCCATGTACTTTCATTACTGAGCTGGGTGGACGAAATATCAGGATGATGAAAACAGTGATTTTCCCCAAAGATTTCCTACCGACATAATGTTTCTTCCTTGAGGTAATAATCCTTGTCCGCATTAGGTTTCGCTGTTAGCTGGTGGCAGGAGATTGCTGTGTAAAACCAACACTTTCCAAGCATGCCTGTACATGCCCTGAATATACATCTAGTATATCATTTTACAAGCCATCTGGAAAATTAAGATTCGTATGAAGTTTACTTGGATTTCATAGCGCAACTGTTATGTTTTAACCGTTTTTGGATGTAAGCAGATACAGACGAATCATTTTTTTAATTTACCTTACTGAAATGTAGCAGATTGCAATTGTGTCAAAGACGTACTTTGTTCACTCACAGAGTTAGAAATTCTGTTCCGTTTTGTTTTGCGTCTTAGGTATGACAATGGCAATTTATTCGCTTAAATGGCATACTTCGTCAGCCATAGCATTTGTTGAGCTATTGCAGGACGCCCTCTGGAGAAACTGTCAGTTTATACGTCCCATTCTAACTTACCAAGTTGTGCATAGATCCGCAGTAATTTTACTTCGACCGCCAACCTAATCTTTTTCAGATTGAACCAAAACTGGCAGAATAGCTCGTCGTATATCCAAAGCCACGTTGGTGGGTTTCCCGTGTGTTCTTTTCGGCAGATCGTCGATCGTGCGGTTCAACAGAAAGGTCATTTGGAACACTGGCGTATGATGCCTGAACAAAGGATAGCAAAGAATAGCTATCCATGACTGCTCAGTGTAAACATACGAAACAAATATGTCGACTTCAGCATAGTGATTAACGTTAGTGAGATTAATTTGCTTCAGACAAATCCTCATAGAACATGTCGGGCAACTAAGCGAAGGTACTTCAGTTATCGGTCGAGGAAAAACATACCAGTGCTCTAGTGCCTACTTTGTTACACTGAATACCAGATCGGAAAACTGTCTGTTCCACTCCTACCTTGCTTTCATTTTTACCAGCCATCGCGTTATATGATGTGGTATAGACAAAGCAAATACCTCTGTGGTTGTTACATCGTGTCTCAGTAGCCTTCTTGAAAATGGCAAGGAAAGTTGATTCATACCATTTACGTGGCACTGCCCAGTTTCCAACAAAAAAACAGAATTGTGGTCAGGTCGGACAGCAATCTCCCAGAACAAACGTATAAAGAATTTCTATAACCAGGGCTTTATTACTTTTCAATATGGTTAGCTCTCGAGCCTAATGTTTTTCCATTGAGCTATCGCCGAATAGGTCAAAATAAACCAGACACCTACCATCATTCTCGGAAGAGCTGGCTGGCTTGGGGTAGCTGAACTACTTTTCAAACTACTCAGTCAATATTTGTAGAAGGTGCAACAGGCAGTAAACTTATGCTGACAGCTTTTGTTTCACAGTTTCAATGGAACTTTGTCGACTAAGAGCGCAAACAGACCTCCAGGGAGTCACCCCAATAGGTTTAACCAATCAAAATGCCTTTTCCATCTGTTTGAACTACAGTTAGTAACAGGGTGAAATTAGATCAGTATTGATCCGTTGCAATTCATTTTACTAAATTTCGAAATAAATTAAACTTGATTCGCCGGGTTTGGAAATGCAAAAATGTTTAACTGACAACGAGGTGGTAATGAAAAAACAATGTTCAGAAAGTTTCTTTTGAACAATATACTTTCAAACGAGACAAAATTACTAGTAGATAGTGAGTGATATTTTCTAAATACGCGTTGAACATCACTCACTATTGACCACAGCACTAATATTGTCATAGATATCCTAGCCAGTGTTTTTCAGGTAGGACCACAATGCATAAAGTTTGCTCTTGCTAGTGATCGTTTGTATTCATTATTCCTTTCAAGGTACGCATTGAAACAACAACCAAGCTTTCTTGAGAATACTTTGCACATCATCGCGCCATTAGCCTCACTATAAAAGAATCTGGATTATTATTGGGTCATCCTTCTGAGTCAACAGGACGGTTCATATGTCTTTTCTAAAGAAGATCGGGCAATCTTAGCATTAATCGTAGACGAATGTCGCTAAGCGTTTGCGTATGATAATTTAGTCGCGCTTAATTTGAGATCAGTGACACTGCGATGAACACGGCTACCTTCACGAAATCGGGGCCAAAACGCTAATCGTCGGCCGTGCCGAAGATATGCACTGATGACGAACTCTGAAGCTTGAATAAAGCAATTTTAGTGATCTTAGTCATGAGCGTCTGATTTAATATGTCTTTGGAATGGAAAAGCTACAATCAGTTGTGTTGTTCAGTTCGCACGTACCAAAAACCGTTATTGGCGTTCCAACTGCAATACTCAGGTCGATGTCCATGAATAACTGTTATTTTGTTAAACTTAGTCCATTGTTACCACTGTGTCGTTTACCTGTCGATTGCGGTCAATCACAGTAGCTATTCGTTTCAACCAACTCACCCCCAATATATATTTTGGTGGGGTTTCGTGAGTGTAATTCATTGTTCACTGTATATTTATTATTTGTTGGATTGCAAAACATTGCCACCATAACGACCAAGCTTCTTTTGGACAATAACCGTAAAATAGTCTCAATACATGCGTAAACGTTACATTGAAATTAATGCACTATTGTTAGTAGACATTTTGGCTTTCATTCTAACAACAACTCTTACTGAAAATAAGCAAACTGCAGTTGCGTGATCATGCCATTTACTTCCTGTTCATCTAACCAAATTTTGTGAACCACCCTACCCCTACAAACATATTTGTATTGCACATGTACTTGGGTCTGTGGTACAATACAGCAGTCTTGCGATATAAACTATATGTATGGGAAAACACTAGAATGAAAGTTATTCGAGGTTTGACTTTTCTAGAAACAAAAGTATTCATAAATAAATTCGTGAGCCTCACGAAGGTAGCTTAATCAACTTATCCACAGAAGTGGACATCCAACGGGAACCCGGTGAATTGGACCGAATATGTGTAATCAGTTTGCTCTACTTAGATTGTAAATTGTATCGAAGAAATCTTGTTGACTGAATCGTTATTACAGATCATTTTTTCACTTAATCCTCTGAACAAAATAAAAAACTTGTCACGGCAGAATTGAGCACAGTTTTGTCCTACATTACACAAGTTGACGCAGCTCAAGATGATCAGATACATATTTTCAACGGACTTCTTTCTGGTCCTTTCTTCTTGACACAACTGCGTAGCCCAACATTTCAAGCCCATCACGTTAATGAGCGCATCCGAAAATACGTTCGAATAAAAACACTCTAGGTCTTCAGCTATTCACAAAGTTTCCTTTGCCAACTGCAGTATCATGGCAGACGTAGATGGTTAAATTTTTCATGGACATGCTCCACCTTATCCATGTCATTCATGTCGTTCACATATATTAATTCGGTGGCCATAGTTCTAGTCCCGGCAGTTGCAAGGATATGCTCTGCTAGTAAAAAAATATATGGCGTCAAGTTGGTATGCTTCCGATCGTAGACTTAGCTTAGTTTCAAAGTAGATTAATTGTTATCGAATACACCGGCAATTACAAAAGTAGAAGTGAATATTGTTCATGTATCGGACTACGGGGTTACTTGAATTTATAAAACTCATTTCCATTTTCCCCAAGTTAGCAGTGAATACGTAGTAGTTACACGAAAACAACTAGTTGTAAAAAAATCTATACAAATTGACCTCAGTGTTTTCATAAAGATCTCATATTCCGAACAACTATCCTGCAGCAACGTTACTAACAGTCAGCTGAATTTCTATGTGAATTCAAGTAGTTCCTTACTAGAAGTACCAACAGTTCAAGGAGATTCACTTCTGCAAAGATTACTAGTACGATGTTTATCAAGGCGCAGCATTCGGGACTCGTGGTTTGCAATTATTAACAATCGCACTGCCGTCCGAAACAAACTGACTATTACTGTTTAAACATTTCAACCACAAAGTCTGTTATTGAAGTGCAACATTTCATTAACAACAACAAAAACGTCAAATGTCAAAATTATTTTGAGTGCGCAACTGATATGTTTCATTCCGAACAGTGTGAGTGATCACTTCTCAGGTGTAGAACAGTTGCCAGAAAGTCTTGTTCAAGCTGACAAATTGTCCGGTGAACATGAATCGGAGTCAGATGCTTTATTTGTTCCAATCGTGTGATCATAATGTCGCCCTTTATTTGCGATACCACCATATGTTACTACGCAAATTTTCTCCTCATTTTGGTACTTCCAACGTGTGCATTTTTGATTGATTTGGCAACTGAAAATTGTCAAAATATTTTATTGATACGTTTTGCTTGATAAAGGCATGTATATACTCACAGAATATATAGTGTACGTTGTGAAAGAGTATGCATTGTATTCTACCTCTTTCGTTATATAATGTATAAAAAACGGCTATTGTACTTAAATGAATATTTTTTATTCCAAGTACAATGGATTAATCTACGCTGAGTGTATGATAAAATCACGTATATTTGAGAAATCATTTTAGAATTTCTACTTTATCAACCTCACTGTTGAACAGGGCATGTGAGATTAAATGTTCTCTAAAACTTATCGTATATTACATGACCGAAGCTATAAGTTCCATAATAACACACAATTCGGTGTGGCATAACACAGGAAAAATAGCCATGGAAATTGCTATCCGCATGACGCTATTCTGTTGCTTGCCATAACATGTTTCTTGATTGAACGAAGGGATATAATCATATGAACAACAGTTTCAAAAGGATTGCATTTTACGTGTTTAGCACAAAAAACGGAATTGCTGATTTCAATTTTTGTTGATTTTATCTAAAACATTGTAATTTTCGTTTCGTACTCACGTGAAGGCGCATTCTATTATTGTGTGTCGATACTGAGCTTCACTGTACGGTGCAGTTTCATCTGTACTTCGTGTTAGACTTGTCCTGGTTATTCTTGAGTTAACTCACTTGTTTTCATAACAGTATTTGAAACAGATATACCGCTATCAGCTCTATTTTGCAACCGATTGCTTTCATCAAAATATTCTTGTGCCACTGATGCAGATACCACATTCTGCTTCAAATTTAGCTCGTCAACGTTCGCGGTCTTGGTTCTGATGAAATATTTTTGAATACTATATATGCTTCTTGCAAAGGCAAAACATAGCAGAAATATTACGGACGAACGAATTGTCGTAAACATTTCACCGATTCTGCGTAACTAACTCCGTTCTGCTCTATTTTCTTCATTTTGCCTGCTGTGGAAGATATTAGTGGAACACATTAGTAGGCCACCAATGAAAAGCAACAAAGCAGGAGGCGCGCTATTGGTTGTGATGAATATGTTCGAATTATACACACTGAATACGTTAGGCCACTTAGATTTCCCATCAGTGGGCTAGAGACTTTTACGTCAAAATTGCGGTTGCAGTATGTTGATGGCATTATTAATTTACCCTCATACCTACTATCCAAACGAACGGTCGTGTCTTGTCACTTCCACAATAGTCTGGTGTGTTTTCTAAGTGTATGAGCCTGAATATGCAAAACCCCTTGAATGTCAGAAATTTAATCTAACACTGAATAATCTCCACGACACTTCCTTCATAGCATTGCGTTCAGTAAGAATGAAAGAGCGAGTCAATAATATGCTGCGATGGCACACATGCAGGTTTTCTTGGTGCGAACCCATTCTGATACGTAATCCATTATTCTGGACTGCATCGTAATTAAACACGTAGCTTACAGCTTCCGCTGACAGCAACCAAACAATATCGTTTGGTTCATTCAGAACCAGTTAGTTTTGGGTAATTGTGAAGCTGCACCAACGATTGTTCTCCAGATGTAAGGATTCTTGTAAAATGGCAAATTCATTTTCAACGAAAATCGTCTTGGACAATTTCTAAACAAACCAATCGGATCTTTCGCCCAGAATAATTTAACGATAACGTTGTTGACGCTTCTAGAGTCAAAAGCTTGCGGGGCTCCGCGAAAATGCGCCATACATTGCAGCTTTGTATTATGGGTTTTATAAGATGACCTCCCATATCTAACAGCTACACTGACTTTCAGTTTGCTCGCCCATGTTAATTTCAATGGGAATGGTGTGGAATTGAGACCATTATGGGGCACGAGTTGAGAGCCAACTCTGATTTGTTATGAGGTGATGATTCGACTTGTGTTCTTCTTGGTTACCGGGTTACCACTTATGTGTTGACTTTCCGTATGAATGCCACCGACTGTCGAAATATGTGGCATTGGTTGTGTGTATTTTATCCCATACCTGTTTAACTGCCCCTTAATGCTAACTACAAGCTACCCAGGTTTATGCTTATTTACACGAGTAAACATGTAATCAACCTATATCAACGAATCATGCGTGATTGGACATCGTGGTGCGCTGAAATCTGGTTTCTTATTC